>LTAE01004690.1:0-31298 GCA_001647135.1 Pontederia paniculata | reverse complement strand
GTTAATTCTTCTAGGAAAGACTAATCACTTAAGTTGGTTGATGCTCTATGGGCATATAGAACAACTTTTAAAATACTTATTGGTATGTCACCCTATATGATAGCATTTTGCAAGTCTTTTCATTGACCTGTTGAACTAGAACATAAAGCCGATTTGGCAACCAAGTTTCTAAATTTTGATCTTGTAAAGGCCAGGGAGGAAAGATTGTTGAAACTTAATGAATTAGATGAATTCAGAACTCAGGCTTATGAGACC
This sequence comes from Pontederia paniculata, assembly GCA_001647135.1. Lineage (NCBI taxonomy): Eukaryota > Viridiplantae > Streptophyta > Magnoliopsida > Commelinales > Pontederiaceae > Pontederia > Pontederia paniculata. The sequence continues at coordinate 31,043 of LTAE01004690.1, read as the reverse complement.
AATAAGTTGTATAAGGAAAAGTTAAAATCTGGCATGACTGACATATTAAACATATTGAATTTTTGCCTGGTCAACAAGTTCTCATATACAATAGTAGGCTGAGACTCTTCCCTGGAAAAACTTAGGTCTAGATGGAGTGGACCCTATGTGATAAAAGACTATGCAACCAAGGGAGTGGTTGAACTTCTAACTGCGGATGTCAAACAATCTTTTAAAGTCAATGGTTTTAGAGTAAAACATTATACAATGAGAGGTTTTTGTGCAAAAGCCCTCATGCTAAATCTTCTGGAACCTTGATTCCAGCTAGAGACAAGTTAAGGCTAAAGACTAAAAAATTAGCCATTGTGTAAATATTGACAAATTCTTCTAGTGATGAGTTGATAGCCAGGCTCAGATATTGATGGAGATGCGAGCCCACCAGGACAACATGGAGGAGAGCATTCGGTGGCTCCATGATTATCACAACAGCCATAGCACATTTGGAGGGTTGTTCTCTGTGATTCTGCCACCACCATTGCCACCTATGGACTAGTCTGGTTATACTCTTCTTTTTTATTCTTTTTTTCTTTTAGTTGAATTTCTTTTAATTGTATTTTGTATCATCTCCTTCGGCGAGGGCATGTACACTGATGACAACATCTAGTCTAAGCTTGGGGGAGTTTGCATCTCATGCATTGTGTCTTAGTCCACTTTGTTTAGTATGTCTGTTTCTGTTAGTTTGACTCGGTTATATGCATCATGTTCATATCATTTTTTCATGCATTCTGTCAGCATAAGCATCCATTTAGTATATATGTTCATTTCTTTTTTATTTTCTAAGTCAGAGTCTACTAATTGTTCTTTTTGTATGTTCAGGGCATTCATTGGCTTGACGTGAGAATGTCACTAAAATCTTGGCCAAAATTTGAGTTAGAATGCATATATACAAATATTTGATCTTTGGTCACGGCCGTGATAAGTTTGTCACGGGCCATGACATCAACAAGGAGAAAAATTGAGTTTCGGTCACGGTCATGACAATTCTGTCACGGGCCATGATGCTTAGAGAACAAGTAAAAACGCTCTGATCACGGTCGTGACTCCCTGAGAGATGGTTAGTGTTTGGTCACGTCCGTGTTGCAGTCGTGACACACTGAAACTGTCCAGTCAGGGTCGTGACACTTTTATCATAGGTCGTGATGCATTTTGGAGAAAAGACAAGTGTTCGGTCCGTGATTTTTGGATCACAAGCCGTGACACATGTGCGGCCAAATATTATTGTTCGGTCATGACCGTGACATTTCTGTCATGGGTCGTGACATGAACCGCGCCCAGTACATTGTTCGGGCACAAGCGTGACATTTCTGTCACAGTCGATACAATTTTCACCATGCACGATTTTTTGATTTGGAGTTCATTTTAAGTCTATTTTCGACGGTTAAGATCTATTTGGAGTCTTATCTTCCACTGGACGATTTCCCTCAAGTCTAAGGTTCTTCCCACTTATAAATAGCTCCCAATACCTCATTTGGATGGATGTTTCAAGCCCAGAAGAACCAAAAGAAGGAGAAGTCGAAGTGCTGCCGGATGGTCAACTAGAAGGTGTAAAACTTCCGTGAATAATTATTGTTGTATTTTATTTTCTTCTCCTATTATATATCTGGATGAACTCTCATGTAGTTTGATATTTCTTTTTGGAAGTTTAATTGTAAAAAGGAAACTTGGAGAAATCCTAGTTTTGTATAAAGTTCATTTTTCCCAATTTCTTCTGTGTATGTCATGATGTGTTTAATGTCTTACATGCTCTCTATGATATTATAATCTGTTAGCATCCTATAGAGGAATAGCATATCTTGATTTCATTTGAATGCGTAAATTGATTTATGAATTATGTTAGTCAAACATTTTCATACCACACTTAGTGTCATCCTGGAGAGGAATGTCGGGTGTGAGGTTCATGAGATTGTCATTTTAGAGAGGAAAAATCCATAATTTAGGGATTATAGTTCATTGCATCTCAAAACCCTAATAGATTAGATTGTCATCTTGGAGAAGAACAAGAGAGTCTATAGGTTTGAGATAGTTGATGTATCCTAGAGAGGACATCAGATTTTAGGTAACTTTTAATCCTCTTAGGAATTGGTGGATTTGAATTTTAATCTTTTAGGTTAGGCTTTTCCCTATTTATTCATCCGAGTCTAGTGCTTGATGTCATCATTTTGTCGCTTACTGATCATATCATCAATTGTTTTTATTTTAAATTCTTTGAACTATAACTTATCCAAATTCAATATACCCCTCTCCTTAGTTTAGTGAGTTAACTTTAGGATAACAATTTCCTCGTGGGATCGACACTCAACTCGTTCTCTATTACTTTATACGACTAGTGCACTTGCTAGAAATTTACATGTATACTTAGCACGCATCATCTCCTTGTGGATTTGATACCCTAAGTGTTGCACACGATAAGTTATATACTTGCATCATTTGCGGTGTTGTTCTAGGATTTTTAAAATTGATTGTCCATTGGTATCACAATCCTACATTTATATTGTCACAACCTTGCTTGAATACATGTATCTAAACCCGATTTTGATACAACTCTAGACACACCACATCACTGAACGTGTGCAATGGATCAAAGACATTGTCGACATTAAACCTAACCCTAAGAGCAAATTGTGTTACCTTGACACAGACCATGTTCGTTGGTGTAGCTACATTTCTTAGACAACATCAAAGACAAAAAAAATTGGACTGCATCACATCTTGACTTAGGTCGTGTTCTTTGACAACATGAGAACGGAAAGAGCGGATCAATTGGCGTGTTGTCCATGGAAACGAGTTCTGATCTCATAGATGCGGAGCGTGTTCGTCAAGATGACGACGATGCATACAACACCCGTTACCATGAAACGGGTCTCTTCACCCCGATGTGGACCATATTGCTTGACTGGTTCAGATATTAACGCGAATTAAATAAAGAGACACGGACCGGGTTACCTCGAACCGATCATGTCAAGATTGAACCAGAAAGTGTTTGATGCTACCGTGTTGTCCTAATATGGGTCGTGTCTAGAGTAAACGTGAGTCGGGTTGTCTTGAACTTGAACTGTGCTCTAGCATAGTCATATAGTGCATGACACAAACCATGTGCATTTTATACGCGGATCATGTTTTGTTAATGTCAAGTGCACGGACGAGTCTATAGAAAATGGATCGTGTCCACCTCGGACACAGGTCGTGTTTCCACCTCTAGAAGATAGACGAAGATTATTTTATTATATCCTATTGCATCAATTATTGATTGTTGTATTAGTAATGACATAGAAATGAGATAAATATCACTTATAATAAGGTTTATAATGAATATTGCATATGATTGAATTTATCTGTGAAGGGTATGATTTGGTTCTCAGTGAACTGATAACACATGCACAAGACGTGGGGTAATATGGTTCCTTCACGAACAACTATTTATTGGGTTCCTTCCGGAACAACTGACATTATTGAATACTGAATTTCAGGTCTAGCCAGCCTTAATAGCACCAGAATTAAAATCAATAACCTTCATTCTATTAATGACTCATTATTGATTGACATAATTGAACAATTTAGGATGACGTATAGTAACAATTGACAATTGTTCCTAAACAAAAAGATTGAATTTGGCAAGAATCTATTGGACATTGTATCATTACAATGAAATTGAAGTTCTTGTAACTGAATAATAAATGGTATTGTAAAGAAAATAAATAAAGCAATGAAAAAGTAAAGATAATGAAAGTGAAGCTATTGATATTGATGTCAATTTTTTTTTATTATATCTTCATATATGATTTTTCTATTATATATATTCTTTATATATGTCATAAGAGAATCGTTTCGTCTGCATTTTGATTCTATAAGAAAATAGATGATGATGACGTAACAATAGCATGATGATATTCGTGCTGAGGTGACGTACACATGGTATAGTTCTCTATTATAATTAAGTATTGACTTTCGCAATGGCATATTTATTATGTTGACAATTCAATTAGTCAAATTAAAAATATAAGATTGTAACATCTCCGAAAGAACATTCTACCATATGAATGTGATTGGGTCATTACAAAATACCCTCGTCTTTCTATAACAAGTGTCCGGCATTCTTTTCAAATTGTGGACCTCATCAATTCTTCCGAAGTGAAGTTATTTGTAATTTAGAGCTCCCCTTAATTCCATGATGCGACCTAAAGCATTATATTATATTATATTATATTATATTATATTACATTATATTATATTATATTATATTATATTATATTATATTATATATGTACATATGATCTCTAAGCATATCTGCATAATAACATTTAAAAAAAAACTTTGAAAATTAAGCCATGAGAATTAATAATTCAATTTTTTTTTCTCTGTCGGCAAGCATATATCTTATAATCGGGGAGAATAACTGACAAAACTAGCTAGACAGGTTATGTTGAATGTTTATGCATTTGTTTTATTTATGATTGTGGTGAAGATCATGCCGTTCATAAAAGAGAGAAAGATGGATCATGTACCACGATAACCAAAAAGAAAAAGTGATATATTACTTATCAAGATTCCCGGAAACTAATTAATATGATGCAGGCAACAGTTTTCACTCCAAAATATTAGAACTTAGAACGATTTAAATTAAGTTCTAATATTTTTGAATGAAAAGTAAATGAGCCATTATTATTATATTTTATTGGAAAGTTCAAAAATATTTAAATAGGGAACTTTAAATGACGGATGCATGTATGAATCGATTGGTATTTGGTGGCAAATTTAAAAGCTTAATTTACAATAAGTAGAATAACCAGCTATCAATCGAAAGAGATGTATACGTAAATGATTGTACTGGGGTTTCGCATCCATATAGTATGGGCTATTCAAGAGGATGACTGATACATCCAGCTAGCTAGCAAGTTTTCTTCTTCTCATGAACGGCCAATGTTTAATTAATTGCATGAGCCAATTGAATTAATAATTGATTGTTTATGGTTTCATTAGATGTGTTAAAAAGATATGAAGCCAGTTAAAGATTCATGTGGACAAAGCATAGACCATAATTATAATTGACTAAATATGAATTAATATTGTCAATTAACCACTTGATATATGTTTATGAAACGACTTGAACAACTTGCTTGGATAAAGACTATATATATTCATATATATAAACTATGTCATCATCATTGATAAATATGTTCATCGAAACTAAAAACGGTGGAAATTGATTCATCATATCATATATGAAGTGATATGTAGTTGCTCTTTCTTGTCAAGTAGTTGTCTCCTTTGAATGCTGGAAATTAATAGCAACAATGTCTTTTGTGACCTTTTGAAAGGATAGATGATAAGCTAAAGAAATGAACAAGGGCCTCCCATTCTAGGAGATTGTTATCCTACAACTATATGTATATTTTCTTTAATTAATGATGCGATATTTGTGGTCTCCTATTTATGTATAAGAACTTACTTCATGGGTAGAGTGAATTGTGCTAAAACTGTCACTTGCATTAGCTGAAGGACTTCTCATTTGGACTAGCATTCTCAAAGTTCTGATGACTTGAACGTTATGGACTAAGGCTGAAGTCCTTAATTATTGAAATTAAGGGTTCAGTTAGAATGATATATATATATATATATATATATATAAATATATATATATATATATTATATATACATATGTATGTATTGTGCATGCGTTGTTGTTAAAGCTCATCAAACGGTTATGACTGCATGGTGATACATGGGTGATCCATAACTAGCTAGGAAACTTACATTTTTCCGATAAGCATCTTGATATATATGCCGGCTATAAAAAAAATCTTTTTTTTTCCTTTTTCACGTTAATTCGATATTCGACTTTAATTCAGTTCGATACGAAAATATTATAATAGTCTTTTTCCTAACAATTTCTCATTCGAAATTCAAACGAATCGTTTGTCCAACATTTTTCACTTTTCTAAAGATGGCGTAATAAGTCAAAAGAAAACTAAGAAAAAACATTTTATGATTACGAAAGTGAAAAGAAAACGAAGAATAGAAAAGGAAATAAAAACAAGAAAAGTGCAAATTATTATTGCGGGACCCCTACGTATGCCACGTCATCGATATTTTGACCAGAACACCGTACAGTATAGTGGACTTCTAATTGGGTGAGGATATCAGCCCATCTACGTGTCAACTTCCCATAGGTTCAATGAGAAAGGGACTCTCACGTGTCAACTCGCAGGCGAGTCGCGGTCCGAGGTTCTAACGGGCCGGGCCTGTCAGCGACATCTCAGTGATGGCATGGTCCAATCGAGTGGGCCACGTTCTCACGTGGCGTCCTGTGGCCCGATCTGAGAAGTACGAGACAAGGGAAGGCAAAATAGAGACGTGTGAAGGGTAGCTTTCCACTACTTTAAGAAAATAATTTTTAATGAAGTTTGTTTAACATAATTAATTAGTAGAATTATATAGTTGATGAAAGTTAATAATTCGAATTCGATTTTTGGAATTATTAATTTAATTAAAAAATATAGTTAAATGCATTTAGTGCAATTATATACAGATGAGGTCCACAAAGTAATATTTCAATTAAAATAGAAAATGTGAGTCACACATATCTTAATGTATATGTGATTCACCGAATGCATCTAATTATAGTTGAATTTTAATATTTCTCAAATAATAATGTACTAAAATTTAGATATAACAAAAAAAGTGTAAAAATAACACCTTTCTACGGTCGGATTTGATAATTGAAACCGAGCAAGAATTCGAACCTAATTCAAGTGAATTCTATCAAACTATAAAAAGTTTGGTAGAATCTTGGATGAAACTTCAACATGCGATCACATGACATTTAACATTATTAATTTTCATTTCATGTACGAAAAGAGATTAACATTTTTCTCTTTTTATTATGTGACCTTTTATTCGACGTCCACCTTTTTATATTTTAACTTTTAATTTTCTATATTTTAACTTTTAATTTTAGATCTTGACTTTAATTATAAATAAATTTAATTTTATACTATCTTAAATTCTAATGTTTAAGTTTAACATACTATTTTATTGTATTAGATGATAATTTTATATTTTTCTTTCACTAGTTTTTTTATTTGTTTCATGCTAATTAATTTTAGTAATTAACTTTATATTATTAAAAAAACTGTCTACTATCTTTACCTTATAATTATCTTAAGTTTAACAAAATATTTTAGTATTTTATATATAAGTTTAGTTTATGTTATTATTCAGAATTTTTAAAATAGTTTTTCATTACATTATGTTAAATACATCATTATAAACTAATATTATATGTTTTTATCCAATTACTTTATTTATCTAAATATTATAACTTAATTTTTTCCATTATTTATCCAAATAATCATGGAATTTAATCTTTTTAATTTATCAAAATATGATGAAAGTTAATCTATCAAGTAAATTATTCACTCAAAAATATATGTTATGGATTTCAAATGCCCCTAATGGAAGGGATGTCACCTAAGTCCACTTCCACGCAGAAAGGAAGTATATGTAATGCCTTTCATGGTTCCTTTTTCGAGTTGAAAGGGGGAGTTGACGCTCTAAGATGAGCTCAACAATTTGACCCACGAACTTGATCAATCCGGTCCAATAAAAAAATTGGATTAAGACTCAACCTTTCTAAAGAAATTTTTGGCCGAGTATAGGTTGCTACATATATATTCTTAATCTTATTTGTTTCAATTTTTTAATAGTATCATTTATTTTTAAACTTATATTTGTTCTTAAATTTATTAAGATGTTAAAAGATAATTGCTAGTTTTTTTTAGTCTCGACCCGACCGATTTTTTTTCTTTATGGGTCGATACGAGTTTTCTCCATACCTGACAGGATTCAATATCACCTCTAAGTGGAACATGACCCACCTATCACATTCCAACTTCCCTTAGTCCACTCTTATTTATATATAATTTAATTAATTAGACAATTTATAAAAATAAAATAAAAATTCAAGAACATAAGTGAGATGTAGTGTCCTACTTATTAACTCACTAATTAAGAGATCTCGTATTTAATTATCATTAATATAACTTATGTACCCTTCATTTTTTCAATTTATATTTTCTTATATTAAGCTCGCCCTTTATTCTTGAGTAATGAAAATAATTTAAAATAAATAGGTTCAAAGTGAAATGATTGAACTCTCAACTTCTATGAGAGAAAAAGACTTTAAGCATTACATTTGTAAACTAATTAATCATTATACTTCATTGTATTATAAATAAATAAATATATATATATATATATATATATATATATATATATATATGTATATATACACGCGCGCGTATTCGACATCAATATATACTTGATTGAATGGATTAATTAAGATAATAGAAGAATGTGTATGCATGATTGCATCATTATCATTTTATAGGATTCGATATTTTGGAGATAGAGAAAACCGCACGACCAAAAGTCTTGTTAGCATTGGTGAGTTGGCTAAAGGCATAGTAATCATTGATGACATTACTGATCATGATCAATTTAATATTACATAAATATATAACAAAGTTATTCATAAACATTACAAAATACCAATAAAAATATGTTATATTTAAAACAAATTTGAAATTACATTTTTAGCATAAAATCATAACTATAAACAAGGTAATTGATCGTTGGATTAAAGGATTGTTTTCCCCTAAAAATTAGCTATTAAATAAGGAAGTAGTTCTCTTTTTAGAAAAAAAAATGATAAATATAATTTTTGCATGTGTGACACAAGCACAAGGGAAGTGGATCATCCAATGCATAAAATGATGGTGGAACAAGTTCTTTTGATATTTGATTCAACTTTGTGCCTTCTAAATTATCGCAATCCAATCTAGTCACTAGATGACAAAAGTTTTAGTGAATACATTTTTTATAGTATCTTGTTCCCCATTTATTGCTCTTTTAATTGTATCTTATGAATATTTCAAATTAGTTTTTTCTATTATAAAGTATAAGATAAAATTACTTTCAACATCTTTCTGAGTTATCTTATTTTGATGATCACAACATATGTTTAAACATATGTTACAAGAAAGAACATAACTAACATAAGTTACAGTTCCTAAAGATAATTGATGGAGAGAATAAGATTCAATGACTTGCAAGATAACATGTATCTGAAACACAAAGGTTTCCATATATTTCTCGACCTGCCTTTACAAACATAATTTCCTTTATTAAGAAGTTTGGGTTTATCATGAAGAAAATGAATTTCAAAATAGGTTTGGTTTGAATATCTACATTATTATGTTTAGACAAAAGGAATTGACCGTGATATTTCTTTAAGATTTAATAATCTACCTCCTCATATTTATTTCAAGCCTAAAATATAATATTTGATGTCAAGTTGTCCACAATTTAAGCCACCAAAGGGTTGATGGAGATTGAGAACTAACACAAATTTTAAATGAAAGGGATGATAACCAAATGGGTTTACACTATCATAAATGAGAACTTTTTTTCAATAAATTAAAAGTTGTGTGAAGCCAGGGATACAAGGACGAAGTTAGTGAATTAAAATCTAGAACGATTGATCCCAGCAATGTCACCAAGTAGAATATCTCCTATTGAGGATGGGAAAATAGGAGCTCCTGAAAGTTCAAGTAGGCCAGGAATCAATGCTCTTTTATCAAGCTACTCAACAACTTGATTGGCTTCAAGATGCAGATGTCCCACTTTCTTGCTAGTAGTTTGTGTATGAATTCAAGAATGACTCTTTTAAAGCCATTTCACCAAGCAAATTCCAAACCCTCGACAGACAATGAGTTCAACTTTAATTGTTTATCATGGTTTGATTAATTTTGTGAATCTTGTGATCCATTTCTCATTGTGGTTGAATATTAAGCCACCAACCTCGACAAGTTTCTCCCTACGGATGCCCCAGTTGATTTCCAAGCAAATTGGAGAGAAGCCTAAGTGAGAGCAATATTTAAAGAATATGTTCTTTAGTGGTATTCGAGTCCATTTCCTCCAAATTAGTTTTATCCATGGTTAGTTCGGGAACATGGAGAGTCGTTTCTAGTGAATCATGGCAACAATTGCAAGTTTTAGAAGATGTAAGGTGTTGTGCTTCTGTCTCTACTTGTTCATGAGAATTTTTCCATAAGATGTGAAACAAAGGAAAGCACAAATGTCTTGAGGTGCATTCCAACACTAGATAGGAGTTCAAAGGTGGTTGCGTGTAGTACCTCCAAACCTTATAAGGCACTTATAAGATGATCGAATTTTGAGGATCCCAAAAGCTTACAAGGAGATAAGTCTTGATTACATGAAGTACCGACAAATAATTCCTTTACCATTGGAAAGTCCTTTACTACAACATTCGATCTAAAGGATTGGACTTTCGCTCAAATTTCCAGCAAATATTATGTTCAACCATGTCTATGAGCTGAACAAAGCAGAAATGTCTTACGAGGTGTGCTTGATGGGTTTACCTGCAATGAAATCCGGTCACCAGTCCAAGAGTCCCACCAAAAGCTTGCCTTGGAACCTTGGACAATCTTCCATCTAGTATACTCTATCTAAGTTTTGTAAGGTGTTATGTTGTGATGATCGAGATGGAGGAAGCTTAGACCACCACAACTCTTTGGTTGATTATCCCACTTGAGGAGAAAAATGCATTGTTGTGCAATAATATGGCCCCAACCGAAATTCCTAATAAGTCATTGGATTTCATTATAGGTTGACTTGGGGAGCTTGAATATTAATGGCATAGGTTGATATGGCTTGAACAATTGATTGAGCTAGTGTGTTGAGTCCAACAAGTGAGAGGTATTGGAATCCCAATCATCCCCTCTTGCTCACACTTTTGCTAATGATGTTAGCAAAATAATCATTTCTTACTCCTTTGTGGATAACAGAATACCATGTTAACAATAAATTGCAGGTTGGAAGGGAGATAAATTCTTGTGCCATCACAATGTTATAATGAATGCTTCATTTAGAAATGAAATTAGAATGAAAAGGGAGATAAACTCGTCAATAAATTTTTGAAGACGATATGCTATAATATTGGGAATCACTTATGTTGGATATACCAATAGGTCAAAATTCATGTAAGCATTAAAGGCATTCAGTCTTTGGGATGAGAGCATGATAAGTTTGGTTTATTTCAACAAAACATTGGTAGTCCTTGTTCATGGGAGTTGCTAGTAAAAGGCAGAGCTCCAAACTGGTAGTCAAAGTAAATGTGTGGAAGGACACACACAATAGAATAATCAAAGGATGTTATACATGCTACATTGCAAAACAATAAGTCAAATCTTTTGAAAATCCTGCATGCTTGCGTTAAGTTGAACCAGCCTTACGACTAAAACTTTGAGGTAAAGAGGCCCACAATTCACTACAAGAAAAAATACATTTTAAGATGAAACAAATTTGTCCTAAATTTGACTTTAAATTTCACTATATTAAATTGTGACTATTTTGTAGGAAATGTTTTGAAAAAGAACATTGTTATTAGTGACGAAAAAATTGTCTCAATATTTGTCCTAATTTCTAGCTATTTTGTTCTTAGTACCTCACAACTTTGTCTCCAATATTAAAATTATTACTTTAATATTGTCCATGTTTTTTAGTTGTCCCAAATTGCTCCATACTTTGTCCTTAATATTCTTGCAATTTTGTTTATGTTTTGTCCATAAGTTATCCTAGATTTGTCTAAACTACAATGATTTAGTCAACTTTTCATTGTAACTATTGACTTTTTTTTTTCAATTGTCTCTGCTTTGTCTCTGTTTTCTCACAAATTTGGATAAAGTTATTTTAAAAAACCACTTTTTCTTAAAAACAATCACTACAGCAAAATGATCATCTAAGGACGCATATTTGCTTCATTAGAGACGCATATATTGCGTCCTTAACACATTCACCGACACTACAGAAAGCGTCACAATACTTGGTATCCCAAAAAATATTAAGGACGCAAATAAATACATCTCTATCTGGTGTCGCTAATATTGAGACACTATAAATTATGTAAGGACATAATTATATGTGTCATTGTTAATACTAAGACACATTTATATGCGTCGTTAAAAAAGTGTCCATAATGTAAGGACGCATTTAACTATGTTATAAGTAAGTGTCACTAATATAAGGGCACCTCTAAATGCGTCCCTAATAAGTGTCGTTAATACTACAACACAAATTTACATTACGTTCTTGATAAGTGTTGCTATCATAAGGAAGAAATTCAACGCGCCATCAACAAGTATTGTTATTATGAGGACACTAAATTGCGCCAGCATCAAGTGTCGATAATCTAAAGATGTTATTAAATATCACATTCAAGCGACTCAAATATAAAAATGCTATTAAATGTATCACTATCAAGCATTCTTAAGAACATTATTTAATGTGTCATTACAAAAGACGCGATTATTTTATAGGCATAAATAATTTCAAATGTAAGAACACTTTGTTAATATATCCCAAATTACATGCTATACAAGTTTTATGATCACATACATTTTACAAATTTAAATAAAAGGTTTCCAAATTAAAAAATGTCAATTGAAGTAATAAGAAAAATTATTGTATCAACTTGGAATATATTTATTTGTCACTGTACATCAAGTATTCATAAAGTAACATTATAAACTAAATTCTACATAATAAGATATTTGAATTAAATAAAATGACTAATCTAAACTTCTCAATAACAATAAAACTTGAGTTTTCATCTTGACAATTAAATTTCTTCATTCATGTCTCTGTTCATATGAAAAAGACTAATAAGCAATTGATCAAAATTCTCTAATCAAATAATTATAAAAATATTTTTTTAAAATATTATTAATACAGTCAATATAAATTACTTACTTGTGAAGTTGATGATTCTTCTGCACTTCCTATAAACCATCAATAGTGAGTACTTTAATAATATATTGTAACATAATTCTTAAAAATCTTAAACAAAATTACTTGCCCCTACCAGAGAATCGATAGTGGAAATGATCATTCCACTATTGAGGAGGAAGGTTTTTTTGTGGTTCCTTTGCAACTTCTAACTCAATTTTTGACCAACCATATATTTTTTCTTTTAAATCGGATTTGTAACTCCTCATTTCTTTGCAGCCGATTTGAGAATTCATTTGTTACTACACTATTATCAATAAGCACAAATTTCTCCTGCAAAATTTTTTTATATAAAAAAAATTAATAACACAGTTCTTGAAAAAGATAAACTAATAATTATTGTAATGTATTTTTTACCTGAAATAAATTAGTAATTTTATTTTTGAATGTCAAGAGCATTCATCCTCATGACAAATAGTTTAAGGACACAAGTTTGAGCGTCGATCAATTATATCCAACCAATCTCTCAAAACTTTACTTGATGAAATTGATTTCACAATTATATCCAAATATAAGAAACTACTATGTTAATTATCAAAAATAGCCATACCTAACAGATCTTTGGAACACCTCAAAAGATCATTACACAAAATAATGATTAAGTAAATGCCACATTGAAAAATAATTTGACAAATGAACATTAATTCGAAAGATTTGAAAATATACAAGAGATATTGCACCTTAATAATACACTTGATGGCTAAAACTTGAACACAAGCTAATCTCATTGATAGAAATATCTAAAAAAATTCATTTCAATTAATAAAAATATGTAATTAAATATTCAACTACAATAAAAAAAATATGCATGTGATAAACACAATGACTCCTTGAATGCGAGGTTATCTATGCACGTGCCTAACATAGATGCAAGGAGGTCGTGCACGGCTGCCCTACACACACGAAAACCCACATGTCGCTACTCTGCACGTAGGGAGGCCAGCACACTGCCTTCTCGCGTGAAAGGAGGTCACGGGTTGGCCTCCTTGCGCATGGGAAGGCAGCGCGCGGCACCCTAGCCTCCTGCGTGTGGGAAGGCCGTGTGTGACCGCATGTGGGAGGCAACGCTCTGGCCTCCGTTCGTGCAGGGAGCGCCCTGGCTTCCATGCATGTGGGAAGGCCGTGTGTGGCCTCCCTTCGTGCAAGGAGGAGGCGGTGCCTTGGCCTCCCTACACGTGGGAGGCTGCACCTTGGCTTCCCACACATAGGGATCGTGCCCGGCCTCCCTTCGCTCAGGGAGGCCGCGCCCTGGCCTCCCTTCGCGTGGGAAGGCCGCGTGCGGCCTCCCTTCGCGCAGGGAGGCCAGGGCATGGCCTCCCTTAGAAAATGATGCAACAATATAGTTCAAATACATAATGATATAACATCTAGCGTAGTTCGACGGTGACATTCAAAGTCTTCAAATATAACACACTGTCAAATAATACATCCAGACATGAAAATTTAGTGACAAGTAGATAGCAATATAACACAAAAGTCTTCAAACATAGCACACAAGTCTTAATCGAATAATATGGCAAAGTTCTAAATGTATCCCTATCAAGCCTGTAGCTAATGGCATCTAGAAACAACAACCTCACATTAGTCTCCATGCATTTGTTAAAAAAGGACTCAATATCACTCAAAGGAACTAATGTAGGACAAATAAATTAAATGATATAATTTTATCTAAATTATTATTTTTTATTTATTTTTCTTTTTATCTCTTAGGTTATTTACAATTTATGTTCTTCCATATCATTTCAATTTTTAGATTACTTATCCAAATTATTTTTCTTGTGAATTTACTCTCTCCATCAGTGGACTCTTAGATCATCAACCAATTGTGTTGCTTCTGTAATGCCCTAAAAAACACACTCTATTATTAGTAGAATATCCTTCTGGAGACACTATGGACTTGTATCTTTGACTTGGTTAGACAAGAATATGTATAAGTTGGCGGAAGATCAAAACACATAAAACTTTTGATAATTATTGTCGTAGTCTCTAATACGAAGCTAATGAGTGGTCCAAATAAAACTAAACAATACCTAATATGTTTCACAATATTCTAAACGAGACTCAATAGAACATCTGCTAAATCGTGTACAACTCATCCCATCACGAGCATCCATCGCCATCCATGTTGTCATCACATATGCAATATTTGACTTGGCTAGTCAAGAATATGTATAAGTTGGCGGAAGATCAAAACACATAAATCTTTTGATAATTATTGTTGAAGTCTTTAATATAGAGCTAATGAGTGGTCTCAATAGAACTAAACTATACCTAATATGTTTCACAATATTCTAAATGAGACTCAATAGAACATCTAACTAAATCATGTACAACTCATCCCATCATGACATCCATCATCAACCATGTTGTCATCACATATGCACATCAATTGCTTGTAGGATCCAATGCAGGGATGGTAATTCTCCCATGAGCTGTGATGTTTAACATGTAAGGCATATTTAATTACATAGATAAGAAAATTATCAATATAATGAATCGTATCAAATAAAAGGGCAATACGATGAGGAGCCAACACAATGTCGATCAAAAATATTTTCTTGATATTAAGGCCAAACAATGTGGAAATAATCTAAGGCCAATCATACATTATTAAGGCCAAACTATAAGAAATAATTCAATGCCAACAATAATCGTCTTTACCTTTTATTAAAGTAGCACAATGATGATTAAATCCAATGCCAATATCAATGCGAATTATCTCACCATACAATATATCCTCTCTATCTTATTTTTCAATGCCTGTGTGTTTAATGCTTTAAAAGAAATATTTTGCCTTAAAAGATTTTGTTTTTCTTTCAATGCAATGCTTTGTTTCCAAAGCAGTATTTTTTCAATGCAATGCTCTTATTTTGATACTATTCTATAATTTATTGTGTTAATCTGTCTTATCTTTCACTTATTTCATTAGTGACTTTGAGATGACTTTGAGCTAACTTTGAAGGAAAATGTTCATGAGCTTTATTTTTTTCAATGCAACGCTGTAATTTTATTTTGTCAATGTGTCTTGTCTTTCACTTATTTCATTAGTGGCTTTGCAGTAACTTTGACGGAAAATATTTATGAGCTTTAAGAAAGTTCGTAACTGCAGAAGGTCAATGATGATGCACAAACCATGGCATGAGCCCACAAGGGGGAGGATGCTCAAGAACCCTCTTTTAAGCACAAAAGGGAGCAGATCATACAATAGGGTCTAAGTAGCATTCGGAATGCAATGATATCAATATTATGTGATGACTCTCAACAATAGAGTACATGACGATCTCAACTTTTATTAGCTTATCTTGTTTAGTATCCTTCTCTTTACCTAATATTAATCCTTAATGTTGATAATGCCTTGAATATTAACCCAGTGGAAACCCATATGACCCCCTGCACATCACAACCGTCGAATATTTGGGGCGGCGAAGCCGCCCGTCCCATACAGGGCATATGTTTTCTATTTTGTATTGGGAGTCTATATATAAACTCCCTAGGGTTTGGGTTATTCTATATCTTGTATCATCTACTGTTTTACCACATCAAAGAAAGAACTCCAGCCGCCGCTCGAGGACGTAGCCCAATTAAGGATGAACCTCGTAAATTTGTGTGTCTTCTGTGTGCGTGATTTTCTCTCTCGCCAATTTTCATAACACTTAACACATCAAAGGTCTTTAAGAACAATGTAACATTCAATATACAATTTATATTGACAAGGGAAAACTTGCATCATAAGATCATTACTATAATCAAGTACCTTAATAGTCATCATGACCTATAATGTGCCATTAAAACATATCCTAACCAACAACCTGATGAAAGAAGGAAAACCAATGGCATCTCTGATGCCAACTATGTTGGATCTTGATGCAGACCATGTTCAATGATGCAATGTACTTCCTTTATGTTGTAGGCCATGTTGGGTTTGAACACGGATGATGTTTTAACATCAAAAGCAGTCACGAGACAAGTGTCAAGTCTTGGGTTGTGAACCTTGTTTCAGGTTGACCCAAGCCATGTCAAACGACATCACGGACTGCAACATCAAATACACGTGTCATATTATGTTAGGCACAAATTGTGTCCTATGACAAACCGATCAATACACTCGAGCCAATCTTGATGATCGGACTGCATACAATCAAATATAACAATATGGGATGTCAGTTGTGTCATAGATGACGTGGATCATATCATGAAGTCTATTTAATATCAACATGGGACATGGTTACTGCGTACTAGGTCATGTAGGACATGTCTCAAACAATGCAGACAATGTTCCAAATGACATGGACCATGTCCTAGAATGACACAAGCCATGTTCCAAATAAGACCACGAGATATGACATCGCTGACGCGGGTTGCATCGAGCTATATGTGAGCCATTTCATCCCTTGATATGAGTGTTACAACTCTATCGTTGAGTGATTAAATGTTATCTTTTGTGTTGAAAATGTAATGAAAATTGATTCGAACTACGGTAAAACCTAAGGATCTAAACATACATTAGAAACAATATCTGATCACATCAAATTGTCATTAAAACATATCAAAACAAGAAGTCTAACATGCTTCTTCTATATAAAAATCCATATCTATGAGGGACCCGACTAAAAATATATCTTATTCATCGATCTCAATGTTTTTCCCCTAACATTCTAGCATTCCTCCTCTTTATTTTCTAATCCTCTTCTCCTTCGTTTGCATTGTGGTTGGTCATTGTTGTCCTCTCATTGATGTTCTTTAAGATTGAGAGAGAGGGGGAGAGAGAGAGAGAATGAGAGAGGAGAGAGAAAGAGAAAAAAAGACGACTAACGAAAGAAGAATAATGAGCCCTTCAAAAATAATCTCATATCCTTAGAGTTTATATAAAGGAGTCTAAATTTTCATACTAAGTTATTGAACTTTAACACTAGAATCTATAGTAAATAGGACTTTCTCTCTTTGGTGCAATGAATATTTTCCTCTTCTTTTCATGTTAGAGACAAGTGTTTCATTATAACCTCCTTGAAAATAAGTCTGTCCTCAAATTTGGATGCATATAATAAAGTCCTAACAAAAGGTTCACATGTAAACTTTATCTTTCAATATAATCCATCACCACCCAATAATTCTAATATGATTAGGTCAATAATTTTCATTATATAACTTGTGTTTGGAGTATCCATTGTATATGAATCATTACATCCAAACAACTCAATGCAAAATCAATTATATTCTCCATCTGACATAGTAACTTCATCGACCATAGCTTACTCATTATCATTATTTTCAAGGCATCATCATCCTATGGTAACCTATGCATAATTGGGGCAATAATTTTTAAACAAATCTTTTGTACACCCGAATACCTTATCAAAGTTAAACTCATATGGTCCAGTTTGGTTGGGGAATAAGACCAAGATCAAGGTCTTATTCCCCACATTTTAACCAAAGGGCCTAAATTTTGATAGATGGGTACTACAACAATTAATGACAGAACATGAGCAAGAATTTGATTGGGAATACAGGTCCAAGCAAAAAGGTAAGAATTTTGTGTTCAACTATTGCTCAAGAATATCTTGCTCTTATTGGATTAAGACTTTAGGAACATGTGTTGGATAAAAAAAATAGTCCATGACCAGTGCAAATCCACCAAAAGGAGCTATAAGTACAATATTATTTAACTTAAATTATTTAGTTTATATAATCAATATATATACCACTATATGAGATTCAAGTGATCAATAACCTCCTAAGCATATTGTTATACATTTATGATGATTTTTAAATTTCTAACCATTTATTATAAAAAAAAATTGATGTGTGTTAAGTGTTTAGAAAATTATTGCTAGAAAGTGCAATAATAATATCAAGTAACACAGATATGGGTAGAGTATCCTTCTCATGAGTATTTATATTAACCATCTATCTAATCCCATAAATCAACTAATAAGAGATAAAATAAGTTTTGGATCAAAATTGATTTGATAAAATAAAGATAAATTAAAAGTTAAATTTGATGAAATAAGCAATGGATTAGGATAATATGAGATAAGATAAGATAAGATAGAATACAAATAAACTTTGTTTTAGTTAATTGAACTAAATGTTATTGGAACTCCTAGATGGATTATGATCTATCTAAGATATATATGCTTTCCAATCCATGATGAATCAATTATCATAATGTTAGATAAAATTGATCATTCCTCTTTAGGATGACAATCTTATCACCTCCGATTAAGATGCATTAAATTATATCTTCTAAACTACCAATCTTTCATCTCCAAGATGATAATCCAATAGACCACACACCCAAGTATGCCTCTCTAGGATTCTACAAGGATATGACATGTAATGGTTCAACTCAAAGTCACAAATCAAATTCAAAGATCAAATAAAATCAAAAGTCAACTATTCTTATCCAAGATGCTAGTTAAATAAAAGATGTCGATAAATCAATGAAAAACATTAAGCACTATTTATATTCATAGGAGATCTAAATAAAAATTAAGTTCAATGGAAGTGAAGGTTCAACAAGTTTTCCTTTACAATGAAATTACACCATAAAAATAAATAAAAAGGTACAAGTGGAGTTCATCATTCAAAATTAACTAGAGAAAGATGTTGGGAGCGGCTGCAACCTCAGCATACAAGAGAGAAACAGGGGAACTCATGAATAAAACATAGAAGAGAAAGTTTACGTGAACTCAACTCAATGCATATCTTTATTGATCATCTAAGATAGTTTTATAGGGGATACAATCCAACTTTGACTAGAAGATAAAAAACTAATCTAACTAACAAGCTAATTCTAAGTCTAATCCAACTAAACTAATCTTCTAATCCTAGTCAAGATTAAAAAAGTTCCAACATACTCCCCCTTAATCTTGACTTTACTTCAAAGCTTGAGAGGAATTTGTCACTCTGATCATTCTCGATCTAGTCTTCGGTTAGAGGGGAAACAACTACGGTCCTTCGAGTAGTTGGTGTCTTCCGGCAACCTCTCACTGATGTCGCACACCTTCAACCCCCTCGCCCTAGAGTTCTTCTGCGCTCCTCCTTCCGGAGCCGGATCGGATTGGCCTCACATACCGTGACCCACCGTCTTGCTGTCTTCCTAACATGCGCACTGACTATGCACCCCGCGTAGTCCTCTCCGTCCACTGATCGATCATCGACAAACTCGGCCACACACAGGTAGGCTAACCTGATCAGTGTCGAGGTATGCATCACGCGTAGTTCCCGTTGTCCATTGGTCGATCGTCGACACACAATCGATGAACTCGACCACCATTAGGTAGGCTCACCTGACCATTGTCGTGCGCAGCAATGTCGACCGAATATAGCACCTTTCAGTCATTCGACAAGGGTACTACCTCCGACCCGCAGCACTGTGTTTGTCCTTCGACACGGTCTCCACTTCAGACCTTGAGGATGCTCCATTTCTGTTAGAACCTGCCAACACAAAGAACTTCCTGCATCCGGAGCACCTTGCTCCTAGAAACTTCTTTGTGACTTCGACGTTCTAAAGGATACACTAGCGCTCTTCCTATTCTCACGCCTCTCATCAAGAGAGATGTCCTTCTCTCTTAGATCTGCTCGAGGTAGAGTTTTCTTCATCTTGCTCAGGTACGTAGAGTTTGCCATCACCGATCTTCTCCTTTGCAAGCGTCATCGTCGCTGTTGTGTGCGTACTCTCCAAAACCTCTCGCAGTTACCTGCTATGTGCTCGCCTATACGTAGAGTCTGTCGCCTCCATCTTTGACCGCCTACCTTGGTAGTGCAAGGGCCACGTACACATGCATGCATGCATGCATGAGGGATGCCGCCTTTTCTTCTGTTTATGCTACCCTGTGTTGGCATGATGCTGCATCGAGAACCAAGATCCTCGTTAGCAGATTCCATCTCTGCTCTTACACGGCGCCATCCTCTGCTCATCGGACGAAACAGACGACCCCGGACCAGCACCAAAGGTGCCATTCTCTCCTTCCTGTGCTTCGCCTTGTGCCGCCGCGCCTCCTCTTCACGCCGCCGGGGATGGCAGCGCCGGCGCCGGGACTCAAACCTCGCTCCGATACCAAGTGTTGGGAGTGGCTGCAACCTCAACGTACAAGAGAGAAACACGGGAACTCACGAATAAAACAGAGAAGAGAAAGTTTACGTGAACTCAACTCAATGCATATCTTTATTGATCATCTAAGATATTTGTATAGGGGATACAATCCGACTTTGACTAGAAGATAAAAAACTAATCTAACTAACAAACTAATTCTAAGTCTAATCCAACTTAACTAATCTTCTAATCCTAGTCAAGATTAAAAAAGTTCCAACAAAAGAAAATAAAATAACTATGGACTAAGAGACCTTGATTATTCTTTTCTCCATATTTTGCTTAGATTTTTTTTCTTGTTTAGGTGTTAAAGCTCTCTTTAGGCTTGTAGCATACCCCTCAATGAGTCATTGTGATTCCATTTATAGCGTGTCTAATCTTTCAAGTCATATGAAGATTCCAAGTCTTGTTGGAGTTTGTTCAAACCAAATTCCATAAAATATTTGGTTAATCTCCAAGTCCAAATAAAAAAAGATAAGATTCGACCGAGTTAAATGTAATTCTAATTATTTACAAATCTACGTTTCACGACCCGTGATAAGGCTGTCACGATAGTGATCATAAGTTATTGCTAACATTCTCATAAACTTCACGGCTCGTGACAAGGATGTCAAGGTCATGACCATATCAATATTTGTCATGTCTGTGAGCGTATTGCTATCAAAATACATGTTAAAAGCTTCATAGCCAATAAAGATGCCACGCTTGTGATCATAACTTTGTCCATTGTTGTATCATTTGCTCACGATCATGATTATCCTATCATGACTTGGTGAATATAAGTGCGTTTTTGCATGAACGTGCTCATGAGCATGAAAGTTGTTTCATGCCTCATGACATCCAAACTTTCCTATTGCAGCACATTCATGACTTCAGCGTATGACCTCTCCATCGTCAACGTCACGAACATGAAGTGAGTTCATGGCCCATTAATTCGTCAATTTAAATGGCCATATACATTCACAGGCGTGAAGGAGCTATCACAACCGTGATAGTCAGGAATAATTTAATTTTGCATCAAAATTAATTCCAGCTTGTTGCAGACTCTTTTCGTTGCTCTATTGAATGTTCTAGGCACAAAAAATAGCATCATGTACATTTTGGCTTCAAAAATGAATAATTTCAAAATAAAGTGATGCGGAGATGATGAAACTAATAAAAACTGAATTAAATATGTCATGAAAAGTATGACTAAATTATCATGCATCAAGGATCAATCAATGATTCCCTTGTTTTATTGAACTTGTGTGTATTCCACTAATCCCTATCATTTATAAATATTCATCACAGTACTAGCTAGCCTAAACCTCTTTCATCATCCTTTGAAAGTATATGTTTCTTAATCATTCCTCAATCATCTCTATTATTGTACATAGACAACATTCAATCTATCACATACTAATAAAATCCTTAAATATTTACATATGTTCATACTCATGGAAGGTCATATTCACATAGCATTCATCTTTGTACATTCTTAATGTAGTATATCCTTAGATAGCATAGGGCACATATCTGAGTATAAAAATTAAGGCATAAACATATGCATCTATATCATGACCCATGTGTGGCAGTTTCAATGACATAAAAATCTCCCTAAGCTTCTATCATGATGTTAGACATCGTGAATCCTTAATATTTGTTAAGTCTATACTTCATAAATTCAAATGATATAAGAAAATTTTAAATTCATTATATTCTCGATCAACTTATTATGAATCAAACTTCACTCTCTATTTGAGGTTTTGGTAATACTATCATCATGAACCATAATTCTCTTCAGTAAAACATTGCAAGGCACAATTTCTTGTTTGACTCAAGAATCCAAAGGACATTCTTTGTCAACACTATGCATTATTAAATTCCTAAAATCATTCTATAAGGATCAGACCACCAAATCCTCATCCACGCATTACGAATAATTGAACATTACACTATATTTGATATCATCCTTTTTTGTATGCTAACAACAATGGAATAAAAAGATTCCCATATATATCCATTCTTCAAATATCCTATCCTAATTCAGTCTGTACGAGACTCAGTATATTCAATAATTCTTGATAATACTATTAAAGACATCATGGCAGTAGATCATTATTCTAATAATCACTATTCATATACAGTTTCACTCTAGGTGAATCCAAATCCATTGGAATATGCTTCAAAGACTCTTCACTCTTATATAGTATATGGATAAGAAATTGATGTCAATTATACCCCTTATGAGTTGATACCCAAGATTAATAATCCGATCATCGTGACAATGATTTACTTATTTTACTTTACACTTCAAATTTGGGTGTTCCATTATCTAATAAAAGTTAGACTTCAAGATCTAATTAATCATGCATCACTCCTAGTATTTGGATAAGGAAAATCTATCCAACTTAAGTTAGCACATGAAACAATGTTCATGGACAATTAGGCATCAATCAATAATCAAGGGACATAACACACTATAATCTCATTTGTGTATTTATGCCTTTCCATATCATATACATTAGATAATCTAGTCTATATACATTTATACAATGGTTCACATATCTTATATTATGCTATGTAAGAAAGATTCTCAATATGAAGAGCTTGGGTTTCATCAACAAAACCAATCAAATCATGCCCAACCATTTTGTTTCTTCCCTTCATTC
Source organism: Pontederia paniculata (assembly GCA_001647135.1). Lineage (NCBI taxonomy): Eukaryota > Viridiplantae > Streptophyta > Magnoliopsida > Commelinales > Pontederiaceae > Pontederia > Pontederia paniculata. The sequence goes on along the minus strand of LTAE01004690.1, from coordinate 7,397 downwards.
TTGTGAATCTTGCTTTAGATCACATTGATTATCACTAAACTAGCATCTTAATATTGCCGAAAGAGAAAACATTAATATAACCACCATTAATACTTCATGGTGTGACATAATTAAGTTTTCCCTAAATCTAACATCTTATTAATCATGTGATCACCCTCAAAATCTCACTTTCACCACTTGATAATTTTGAATGTGAAAGAATAAAATTCTTCCTTTGTATAACCACCTATAGAATTAATGGAAACAAAAATATTAAATTAAACTTTATCACATGCTAGACATTAAATTTATCATCTAACCCTCATGAGGTTCATTTCTCATCATATAAACATTAAATCCTAAGGATTCTATTCTTCTTTAAAGGTCTGCCCTTCCCAAACTTTACATAGAAATCTATCAAAATTCATATTCATATAATTGATCATTGAAAATTCTATGATTATGAAAATCAAATTCTCATTTTATGTTTGATGGTACATAATCATGATATCAATACTTTTCTGCTTAATATTCTTACTATCACTTTAGATTTATTTTGCAATCATTATAACTAAAATATTCTACTCCTCAAAATATTTTTTGGTTGATATTAGTTTTGGACAATCTTCTTAAGAAATGGGTTATATCATTATCGGCATGATGTCACATCATATCAATATTTAAATCAAAACTTATATATATATATATATATATATATATATTCTATCAAGGTAAATCTAGCTTCGATGAGAACTAGACCTTAGAAGCCATCATTCATGTTTATTTCATCATCAATGGAATAGTAAATCTTAGTTTCAATTCTTGACAAAAACATTACATAACACCTTCTACTTTCTTTCCATTGGCTTTAAACAATAAAGGTCACACAATGCTAAGAATCTTATAAAATCATTCAATTACCTTAAATATTGGTGTCTAAAGAAAAAAATCATACTTGAACTTGTCGAGAGAAAACTTAACATGCTCTCATATATAAATCATATATACATGAGAAAACACTTATTGATAGGCATTAGACATTACCTAATTTTTTCACTTGATGGTCCAACGACTACTCATGATACTTTGTACATAAAACTTTAGATCACTAAGACATCAAGAGAATCTCGACTTTAGGCTTTAATAACCGACTTGGATGCCCCCAAAACACACACACTATCATGTGGTAGAATGCTTTACTGGAGACGCTATGGACTTACACTTTTTACTTAAAATTTGACTTGGCTAGTCAAGAATATGTATATGTAGGTGGAAGGTCGACAACATAAATCTTTCGTAATTATTGTGCAAGTCTTTATTATATAGTTGACGCCTGATCTCAATAGAACTAAACAATACCTTATACAATGCATAATATTCTGAAAGAGACTCAATTTCACATCTAGCTATAATATGTGCAACTCATCCCATCATGAGCTTCTGTCGCCATCCACACTGCCATCATCTATGTAGATCAATTACCTACGGTATCCAATGTAGGGGAGGTAATTCTACCTTGAGCTATGATGCTCAACATGTAAGGCATAATAATTACATTGATAAGAAAATTCTCGATAGAATGAATTATATCATACAAAAAGGCTAAAATGAGAAGCCAAGTTCAATGTTGATCAGGAATATTTTCTTGATACTTGGCCAAACATGAGAAAATAATGCAAGGTCAATCATAAAAGTAGCTCTATGCAATGAGGCCAAACTATAAGGAATATCCCAAGACAAAAAATAATCATCTTTACTTTTCATAAAGGCAACACGATGAGGATTAAATTCAATGAAAATATTCATGCTAATCATTTCATTATACAATACGTCCAATTTATCTTGATTTTCAATGAATGTTTGTTTAATATTTTATAAGAAATACTTTATTATCTGTAAACTTTGTAGCATAATGTTAGCAAGATAGACTAGTTGCTCAAGTAATAGAATGATGAAGAAGTATTGATCCCACAAAGACCAATATAATAATAACAATCTAATCTCACATAATTCAGTTGAGAAATTAAAAAAGATGTTGAATTTTAGAAATAAAAAGTCAAAAATAAACCCAAAGGTATTGTGAAGAGATATCCAATATGAGGAGAAATTAGAATGAAACATTGTCTATATCATTGTTGCTTGGATTCTAAGACAAGCACTAATGCATATGAATTAAGGATAAAGTGGAGAACTCTCAACATATTTAACTTACCAATGTCTCAATCTTGAGTTATCCATCTTGCAAATAAAAAATAAGAATTAATCCTCTCATTGTTTTTTAATATTAACCAGTTATTAGACAAGATGTGCTAACATTAGTTCCCTTTCAATTGAGAACACTTTTGATTTATTCCTTAATTCACTACACAATTTTAGGGTTCTTTCAATTTCTCCTATATTATAGTATTCATGCAAGGTGAAACCCTAGTCGATCTCAGAGAAAACATTCACATGCAATAATCAAATCTTACTATGAATAGAAATTAACTCATGCATTTAGAATCAGATCTTAGAGAAGCATTAAGAATAAATATGATTACTATAAAAAGTTCATAATATATCAAATTATTAAAAAATACATAATAGATGGGGTTTGACTCGGTAAACCCTTAACAATAATTTACTCCATAGAAGTAAAACTAAACAAAAAAAAGAGTTCAAAATTCATCTCAGAGTAACTATAAAATGAAAGATACAAACAAAACTAGGGAGAAGAAGATGGTTCTTGCAGGTCTCTTGCTTGAAGATCGTGATTTCCACTATAAAACATCAATCTCCGAAGTCTCTAAAGTCTTCTCTTATTTTTTCTTTCACATAAAATTCTCTTGCCTTCACCTCCAAAAATTAAAATTCTTTTTCACGTCTCTAGAAATCATTTTTATAAGCCTTTAAAATCCCCTAAGGTTTTCAATCAATTATATGTCGACCTTAACGAAAAACTAAATAGGCTTCATTCATGTTCCCTAAGTTGATCTCATGGCCAATGTCGAGAGCTATCCAGAGAGTTCATGCCTCATGAAGGTGGTTTTCACGGTCAAAAAGATCTATGCTGGAATTATAGCCTTCTGTAGTGCTAGTAAATCCCTTTCACGAGCCATGAAGTTGGGTGCCCAAGGACCAACTCTTCAGTAATGCCCATGAATTGGATCTCGCGAGCCATGAATTACTTGTCCATGCCCTTGATCCCCTTTGCTTCTTATTTTTGCATTTAATGTTTTCGCTCCTTAACATATAAAACATCCACATTTAGGTAGATGACCAATTCCAATATAATTCCTTTGTAAATTCATGTAAAAAGTATACAATATGGACCACACATATTGGTCAAATATTATATGAAACTCTTTTGTTCGCATCACTTTGCTTTACAAGACTTTAAAACACCCACATTTAGGTAGATGACCAATTCCAATATAATTCTTTGGTAATTTCATGTAAAAAGTATGCAATATGCACCAAACATATAGATCAAATATTATATGAAACTCTTTTGCTCGCATCACTTTCCGTGCTTTACAAGATTTTCTCTTTCTTTCAATGAATTTCTTTGTTTCCAATGCAATGCTCTAGTTTCAATGGTATGCTCTAATGTCATTGTGTTAGTGTCTTTATCTTTCATGTATCCCATTAGTGATTTTGAGATGACTTTGTGGTGACTTTGAGAGAGGACTCTCATGAGCTTTCAGAAGGTTCATCAATACAATGGGTCAGTTGTGATACATAAATCACGACAAGTACCATAATGGGAGGATGCTCGATAATACTCTTCATTGCATATAGGGGAGCAAGTTGTACAATAGGAACTAAGTAAATCTGTTGCAGCTATGCCACTATTTCCTAACAATGTAATGATATCAATACTATGCAATAACTCAAAGCAACACAATAGATGATAACCTCAACTTTTATTAATTTATTTTTGTTTGCAACCCTTGTCTTTACCCAATATTAGTTCTTAACACGAGATAGAACTTTAATAACAATGTAACATTCAATATAAAACTTATGTCACCAAGGAAGAACTTCTATCGTAAGATATTTACTATAAGTACATCAATTGTCATATTGACTTATAATGTACCACTTTAACATATTCGTGTTGATGCATGTAGGCATTTTTCATAACATATTTAGTTTATTTTTTGTTAGTTTTTGCATATCATGCATTATTTTATTAGGTTATTTATATTTATTTATGTTTATTAGAAAACTGACCAAACTTTAGATTTTATAGTCTACGAAGCACGGGGATGAATAAACAAAGCAAACAAAACGACACTGAATTCAAACTTAAAATGAAGTCAAAATATCAATTTCAAAATGCATATTTGTGTGATCAGGCTCGATCACGGCCATGACAAACATTTTCATGGACTTGAAACATCACTAATGAATTTTTGCTCAGATCACGACCATGAAATCTTTGTCATAGAGCATGAAATAAAAATAACATATCCAAGGGTTTGGTCATAATCGTGAAATTGCTTTCACAACCCATGAAATCAATTTCACGGCCATAAAAATGACTATCATGGCCTATGAAATCATTTTCGCGTTCGTGATCGAGACTTCAACGATGTATTTTTCCATTTCACGGCCCGTGAAATGGAAAAATGCATTGCTTAAGTCTCGATCATGAACGCGAAAATGATTTCGTAGGCCATGACAGCCATTTTCACGGCCATGAAATTGATTTCATGGGTTGTGACAATCATTTTCATGATCATCAAATCTCTATCTTGATCGTGAAAAATTAAAATTTTAGGAAAAGTCAAATCATTTTCTCAATCAACCTTATCAAGTTGTGAAATTCGCTTCAAGGCAAAGTGATTTTTTATTGATTTCTAAAAAGAGGGGTTTGAGATGAAATTAAATCTTGAAAAATATGAATTATTCCCATCTCTATAAATAAAACCCTCAAACTCTCTCTCTCTCTCTCTCTCTCTCTCTCTCTCTCTCTCTCTCCCTCAATATCTCTCATGCCATGCTAGATGTCATATGCTGAAGAAATATTTTAACATTTTCAGGATCAAGATCAAGTTGAAGGCTAAAGAAGGAGTCTGCAGTCCGGTGCACTCAGTTGAAGGTCATGCTGCAGATTCTTTATCACGAGTTATATTATTTTATTATTTTCATTATTGTTTAAGAAGAAATTATCATATTTTTTAACGTTAATTTTTTATCCTATGGAGTAGTCTTGTATTACGAAATTTTGTTGAACCCTTGTTTAGACTAAATCTAATTTAATAAATCATTTCTTGTAAACATGATTATTATTTGTACTGCTTTTTCTTAGCGTGGTGATTGGTCAAATTTATTATTGATTGTTTAATGTAATTATTTTTTTTATTTTTCCAAACGTATGACAAGTTGACTTTTTAACTAAAGTCAACATAATCCATGTCACCATGTAGATTACCTGTATGAGAGTTTTTTTATTGTGTATCATGTTGATTGGACTTGCTTAAGTGGTCGACAGTTTAAGAGTTGCAATGTTAATGCATCTTAGGTTCAGATTGAACTAGGGTGAATTCATTTGAACATACCTGTTAATCTAAAATAAATATAGATGATTGCACTTATTTAGGCGATCATAGCTTAAGCAATTCTTAGTCCATCATTAGATTCGACGTGTACATAGATTTGATTCAATCTGACATAGTGGTAAACAAGGTATCCTAATTCTCAGAAAGTATCTGATCATCTTTTTGAATCAATCTTATCTAATCTCATCCTTTGTTATTTAGTCACAAATATTTGAATTTTGTCTATTAACTTTGAATGTAGATGGGCTAGGTTGCATTAATCCTCATGGATTTGACAGTCTACTTATACACGTTACTTGAACGACTAGTGTGCTTGCTAGTATAATTATATCACATAAAGTTTTTGATGCCATTGCCGGGAACTAATTGTTAACTTACTTGTCTATTTTCATTAGTTAATTTGAGACTTTTGTCTTTCTGTTTTAAATCATCTAAACAATTTTGTTACATATACTTTCACTTTTCTTTTATAATTGTTAACTTACTTGTCTATTTTCATTAGTTAATTTGAGACTTTTATCTTTCTATTTTAAATCATCTAAACAATTTTGTTACATATACTTTCACTTTTCCTTTATTATTGTGTTAGTTGTTCAAGCCATATCTTATATATACAATTTTATCAACAACATCAACTTGACAAGACGATGAGGACTAGAAATTACTGAATCAACCGCTCCTCTAGAATGGCTGGTAATACCACTTAAGGGCGGATAGACCGTCCACTATGGGAGAATAGACTCCCAATTGGTGGAATATATTACATGCAATTCCTCGTCGATGACAAAAAAAATCAATTCTTCAGAAAATGTCCTTCGATTTGGAACACCTCCAACATCAAAGACATCCTATCAAAGATTCTAGCAACAATTGAATCAAAACTTCATGCACAAGAAACAACCATTAGTAACTTAGTGAAGAAGGTGGAGGAATTAGAAGATCACAACAAGAATTTGGATGAGGCTTCACAATATAAAATTTCTTTGGTAGATTAAAAGGCTAACAATATCGAAGAAAAGATGTGTCCTTGGGTTGTATTTTTTTTTCCTTCTCCTTCTCTTTTGTTTAGTCTTCTTTCTATTATATCTTGTCCTTGTTTGGGCTTTAACACTAAGGACAATATTAGGTTCAAGTTTGAGAGAGTCTGCATTAGCATGCATAATGTATAGTTTAATATCTTGTTTTCTGCACTTAACCATCTTTTATGTCAAACTCAAGGGTTGTCCTATAGATCTATGAAAATCAAACCATTGCTTTCTTTATTGCCTATTATTTGAGTATTAAATACTAAAGTCTGAGTTTTGTTGAATAGAACGATGAATTCTTAATTGATAAAATTGTGCAGCTTGCTTTTATCTTATTTTCTTTAGCCTTAATGGTAATAACATTTTTGTTGAATTTATAAATAGTCCAAGAGTGTTGAATCTAGGATCCCGAGATTATTTTGATAATCACAAATTTGTGAGGGAACTTAGTCCGAAATGATAAACTTGTTGAACTAATCTCTGAAAGACATGATACTCATGTACAGAGCAGGATAGGTCGACCAAAGTTAAAGAACGGACGACCTATGCACATAGAAGACACATCAGAAGAACCCTATGTGGGCAGTGGTCATCCAAAGCATATGAAGTGGTCGACCAATGTTGAAGGGAAAGATCTAAGAAGTGAAGTCAAAGACTGAACGATCGACTGAAGATATTTAAAGGACGACCGAAGACAAGGGCTGAACAGGAGAGGTCACCTGATAAAAAATAGTGGGCGACTGATGGTTTCACACTTATAAAAAGGAGATGAAGAACGGGCAGTCCAAGGAGAAGTGGATGCCCGGTGAGGAGACAATCGAAGAGGTGCTTTGGCTGAGGGAAGGAG
>LTAE01004689.1:0-26684 GCA_001647135.1 Pontederia paniculata | reverse complement strand
TATATATATATATATATATATATATATATGGAGTTGACCATATATTTATATAGCACATGTAACAAATTAAAAATAAGAGTATTTTTATATAAAATAATTTGTTCATTGTTCACTTGTACAAAAAGTGTCAATATTTTTCTGTACAAATGCGCTATATATTTTTTCCATATGTATATATACTTAGAAAAATAAAATATAAAGTATATATTAGAAAAATAAAATATAAAGTATGTATATTTTGGTTGCCCCGATGGTGATATTGATATAGTCGATGGTAATGTAACTAAGATTACTTATGTTTTAACTGGTTGATTCTAATATTCGATAAGATTTAGATGGCTTGTGAATATAACAACCTTTTATATTCCCTTCTCACAAAATAACTTTTTATATTCTAATATTCGACAAGATTAGTTGCTCGCTTAGACTTTATTCCAACATTCTTATGATTTTCTCGATCGATCATGTACAGGCACTATATAATCACAATTTATATAGGCACACTAATCTAATAGTAAAGTTTAATGCACTTGTAAATTACTTCATACTTTGTAGGCCGATATATAATCAATCATAGATTTGATAAATCAAGATTCTTTGTTAACTTTAAAATATGTCGTCGAGTATATATTGAATAATTAGAATTGGCTCTCCATCTCTACATAGCATGAAGTGCTTTTGTAGGTGCATTAAATCCTATATTATATTTAAAATATTTGTGAAGAGGAAGGGTTGTAAGCTTATAATTCTGAAGCAAATGGTTTTATTTGTTTGCCTTGAGAGAAAAAATGGAAAAAAAGTGAGTGAGTGTGATAGAGAGAGGTTCTTTTGTAACTCCACCGGTCCTTTACAGAAAGATGCAAATATTCCATCACATCCATTCTAATCTCTCCTTTTCGGTTGCCACCACCTCTAACAGTGATAAATAACTATTCAATATTCCAACATATTATTTTTTATAGGATTTTGGTATAGTGAATTACCCTGGCACACTCGAGTTATAAAAAGTTCGTATTTAAATCATTCAACTTTGATTTTCTTTATTTGAATCCCCAAAGTTTATTTCATTTCATCAACGTTTAGGTCACAAATCTAATAGCTTAATTATGTCAGTAAGCCTTGAAGAAAATTAATCTCTAGATATTAACAATCAAGAAATAAAAAAATTATAAATATTTATTGTTAAAATACAATACATATAAAGGTATATTTTGGTCCAAAAAGTGTCATGTTATAGTTGTTCTGACATAATAGGGTTCTTGGAAAAAAAATAGTTCTAACTCTAAGTATCTTTGGAGCTTATAAACAATAGGTGAAAAAATTGAAAATTTTGAAAAAAAATCTAGTCTGCAAAAGAAAACTGAAACAAAGATTATGAAAAAGGAGTATGAGCAAAAGAGTTGAAGTAACACTTAAGTGTTATTCAGAATCTGGGTGTGTTCAAGTAAGTAAATCCATAGGAGTTCATGCCCAGTGACCTAAGACCAATTGGTCTGGGATCTATCGGTTGAAAACCCGCTACATGGACCACTTTGTGCAAATTGGAAAAGCACTTAAGTGTTAAGTCAACTACCTAGTTTCGTTGGAACTCAAAAGAAAGAAAAAAAATGAATAAATATTGTAATATGCATTGTTAATAGTATAAGCTCTATGATACTCGTTCTTTCAACATTAATATTGTAAATTGTTCTTTCAACATAAAGAAGGAAAAGAACAGCACTCCATTCATGACCTTGAAAATTTTGTTAAGGTGCTTCGATCACGGTCGTGATTCCTAGATCATGATCCGTGACTTACTGAGAAGAAATTGGATGTTCGGTCACGTCCGTGTTGCGGGCGTGATGTGCCAAAATGATCAGTTATGGTCGTGATTTCTAAATCACGAGCAGTGACACATTATGAAAAAGAGTATAGGTGTTCGGTCACAGCCGTGATTTCCAGATCACGGGCCACGATACATATGCGGCCATAAATTATTGTCCGGTCACGATCATGACATTTCGGTCATGGGCCATGACGTGAATCGTGCCCATTATAAGTGTTCGGTCACGACCGTGACATTTTGTCATGGGCCGTGTCGATACGCGTGATGCACGATTTTTGATGTTTTAAAGGTTGTTTCAAGTTCCTTTTCGACGATTGTGATATCTTTTGAAGCTGGATCTTCTCCTGGATGATTTTTATCAAGTCTACGGTTCTTGCCATCTATAAATAGCGCCCAAAACCTCATTTGGGGGATGCATCAAGCCTGGAGAACCTAAAAAAGGAGAAGACAAAGTGCTACAAGATTTTGTAGACGATCATCGATTAAAGGTGTAATTTTTTTGTAATTAGTTCGTTGTTGTTTTTTCTTCTCCTATTTGTACAAGAGGATGAAATCCTTCACTTTTTTATGTCTACTTGTGGAAATTTTTATTGTAAAAGGGAAAACCTGAAGAAATCCTAGTTTTTTATAAAGTTTATTTCCCCAATTTCTTATGTGTTTGTCATGATGTGTGTAAGGCTTCTCATGCTTTCTATGATGTTATAATCTATTAGTATCCTCTAGAGGAATATCATATCTTGATTTCATATGCATGCCTGAGTTGATTTATGAACTATTTTTAATCAATCATGCCATACCATACTTAGTATTATCCTACGAGAGGAAAATCGAGTGTGAGGTATGTGAGATTGTCATCCTAGGAGAGGAGCAATCCATAGTTTAGGAATTACAGATCATTGCTCAAAACCTTGATAGATTAGATTGTCATCTTGGAAAAGAACAAGAGAGTCTATATGTTTTAGATAGTTGATATATCCAGAGAGGTCATCAAAATTTAGGTAAACCTTAATCCTCTTAAGAATTCAGATTTTTCCGTACTTATTCATCCAAGTCCAGTGCTTAATGTCATCATTCTGACGCTTATTGATTATATCATTATCATTTACTTTTATTTTAATTTCTTCTGAACTATATCTTATTAAAAATCTATGTACCCCTTTCCTTAGTTTAGTGAATCAACTTTAGGATAACAATTTCCTCGTGGGATCGACATTCTACTCATTCTTTATTATTTGATACTACTAGTGCACTTGCTAACGATTTACATGCATACTTAGCACGCATTAGTCGGGTGTGACAAATAATCATCAGAATGAGCACCTAAGGTCCTATATTCCTCGCGAAGGACAACTACAACAACAGCAAGATGATAAGAAGCTTTGCCCACACTTCTAGAGGTTCAATGATGGGGAATTTCATCGCAAGACCGGTGCATGTCTTAACAGTGGAAAATATGTTCGCTTTCCTGGAGATTATCCATATCGACGTAGAGATCAAGATCCTCGAGGAGCACGAGGACCCCCTAACCCCGCACCGAGTAGAGTCTATGGTATGAGAGTTGAGCCTGAACCACATGTCTATGATGCTCCAGGTACTCCTATTGAACCCAACCAATAAGATTATATAGTTTTAAAATGGATTTTCATTAAGATACAATACACATTAAAGAAAAATACTCTTTTGAAGAGTGTTAGAAACGAACTATGAAATCATAGATAACATGACTGAATTAGAGGATGAATTCATTTTTAAGGAGGTTATAATATAACAACCAACAATTTTTAATTAATTCATTTTTGGAATTTCTGGATTTAATAACAAAGTCCTAGTTATTTTAAACTATAAAGAATCGAAGAGTCGAGAAATCTTCTTTCCTTTCTGACACAGAAACGCTAGTTGTTGCAAGTATTTTCCTCTTTCTCTTTTTCCCCATATGCATAGGTAAGGGATCTCTCTACTCTCATGGTTCTCTCTTTTCTTCTCCTTCTCTCCTCTAAATCTATGCTAAAACCCCAATAGGAGCACGTGAAGGAGAACAATAGCGCAAATCACAAGGGAACGAGAGTGAGGACAAGTTGAATAAAAGGAACAAACGAGAAAATTTCCAACGCAAATATGTATGTAATTAAGAGGATCAAATATATGATTTATCATATGTATAAGACTTCGTAGAAGAATCGTAGGAATTAAAATGATAATTTTGAGTTCAACATGCTAAGTTTACTCTAAATAGGAATTGATTATTCTCAAAACTTTTATGACTATGATTAGATTAATTTATCTAAAATTAGGGATGACAATTGATGATCAAAATATGGCATTCGATTTGCGTGTTAATCACTTAGATGATAATGTTTTTCGGATGCAATATCTATATGCAACCTCATGCATCAAAAAGGACGCACAATGAACAAGGAGAATAGGGAAAAAGGACTAGATGATGGACATGGCAGACATGTCATGGGCCGTAAGGTCAAGTGAGTGAAAGTTATCGCTTCTCGGCTATGAAGGATTTGTCACGGGCTGTGAGCTAATAACGAAGGAAGCGAATACTCAACCATGGTCGTGAAGACGAAAGATGCGACCATGAACTAATATGCCCTGAACACGGATTTCACGATCGTGAACATTATGGTGAGAAAGCACGACCTTTGGCCACAACCTTGAGAACGAATTACACGCTCGTGTATCCGAGAGGTCATGCCCGTGAGATGAGATTTTACGACCATGAACATGAGGGTCACGGTCACGAAATATGGTATCACTCCCGTTAAACATAGTTTCACGCCCCGTGAAAAGATAATTTTTTTTTGTATAGTTATTAATTATTCCTCTATATTTGATGATGATTTTGCTAATTGAATGATTACTGTATGAGATGAAAAAACCTGGATTCCCATGATAAGGATCTAAAAAGAATATTGCATATGATTGAATTGATCCATGATGATATGATTTGCTTCTCGGTGAATTCGACTCTATCCGTGGGGTAACTGGGTTCTCATAGAAATACCTAAAAAGGATTCCTTTAGGTTCAATTAGGTTCCTTCGGAAATAATTGTTTAATTGGGTTCCTTCGGGGACAATTGTATAATGAATTCTTCAGGCCTACTAGCTTTAATGGCACCAGAGCTAAAACTAATGATCTTCATGATTGTTAAAGGTTCATTAATGATTGATTGCTTTAATTGAACAACTTAGGACAACAGATAGTCAAGCCTAAGTAAAAGTATTGGCCTTGAACCTATTGAATAGAGAATTGGGCATTGTATCAACAATGCAATTGAGGTTCTTGCAATTGAATAATAAAGGATATTTAAAGAAAGGAATAGAGAAATGAGAAGGCTAGGTAAAGTAAATGAAATGAAAATTATTGATATTGATCTTGGTTTCTTATCATGTCTTTTACATATTAATATTGCTATATTTTCCTTTACATATTGGGCTTCATCGCTCATGGGAGAATAGTCTCCCCTGCTTTTGATCCTACAAGCGATGAACGCAATTGATAGCTGATGACACTGGTGATGCTAATGTTCATGAATATGAAAGCTTGCAAATGCTAAGAGTCAAGTTTGAGTTATTTCAATATTTTCATTGTGTTGTTGAACTTTTATTAGTTGTGTCTTTTTATTATGGAACAATGTAAAAGAATATTGTTATTTGGCTAGACTTATTTTATAGAGTTATATTTTGAAAGTTATTTCTTGTGCACTATGTGTTCAGTATGTTTACCAATCTTTTGGTGAAATGTAAATTCAAAGAAGGATGTCGTAGCATCTCCAAGTTCGTATTCTACCACGTGATGGGGCATGGATTTGGGGTGTTACATGCAGAGAAATCAATTTTGTGTGACTTATCTCCGGTGAGAATTCCTCTTCGAGGATTATACATATTAGAATGCGTTAAGTGTTAAACATCACATAACCATTTTCAATGTTGCCAAATGCATGGACGACCACGCCAAACTGAAGATATGAACAACTACCAAAGGGTGGAAATGAACAACCAAGTGGGTATTTGAGATTGGAAGGACTTAAGGAATCGAATATCAATTGGTTGAATTATTAATGAGGCTAATGACTTGTCAGCTATAGGACACATGAGAAGATATTATGAAAATGCACATGATCTTTATGTGTTAATACCTCTTCTTGAATCCTCTAGGATTTCTGGTGACTCATTGTTGGGATATAACCAGGCTACCACATCGACGTAGGGAACGAAACAAAGGAGAAGCACATAAAAATGGGGGAGAAGAGAATCTTACGTGAACTCAATTCATTGTATTTCATTGATCAACTAGGTATTTTTATAGTACATAGAGTCCAACTTTGAGTAGAAGAGAATAATCTAATTGTAATCTAATTTAATCTTCTAATCCTAATTCTAATCAACTCCCAATCAAGATTAAAGTTGGGGAACAATTCTCTTGGTCGGCCCCATGAGCATACGCCACGAGAGTGGGGGCTTACTGATCAGGTTACCGCTGCGAAAGCAGGGTAATGCTCCGACCTGAGAAACTCTTTGGCTGAACCTTTAAGTCCCCCTTGGAAAAGAGGTCGGTGCATGCTGAGAGGCGGTACCCCTCTGGAACTTGGGTGTCAAGATTTACTCCAACATACTCCCCCTTAATCTTGACTTTACTCAAATCTTGAGAGGAACTTGTCACGCCGGTTAATCTTCAATCTGGTCTTCGGCTGGAGGGGGAACTACTACGGTCCTTTGAGTAGTTGGTATCTTCCGGCAACCTCTCGCTAATGTTGCACACCTTCAACCCCCTCGGCCTGGAGTTCCGCTGTGCTCCTCCTCCCGGAGCTGGATCAGATCGGCCTTGATGTTCGCGTACCACGACCCATCATCTTGCTGCTCTCTTGACATTCGCTGACTATGCACTTCGCGTAGTCCTCTCCGTCAACTGATCGATCATCGACACACAATCGATGAACTCGGCCATCCACAGGTAGGCTCACCTGATCAGTGTCGTGCTATGCATCACGCGTAGTTCCCGCCGTCTACTGGTCGATCGTCGACACGCAATCGATGAACTCGGCCACCAACAGGTAAGCTCACCTGACCAATGTCGCGCACAACAATGTCGATCGAACGTAGCATCATGTGAGTCCTTCGACACGGGCACTACCTCCCGACCCGCAACATCATGTGAGTCCTTCGACATGAGTATGACCTTCGTCCTGCAAAATTGAGTCAGTCCTTCGACACGGTTTCCGTCTCGGACCTTGAGAGCGCTTCGTTCCTGTTAGAACCTACCAACACAAAGAACTTCCTGCATCTTGAGCACGCCGCTCCTCGTGCTTCTTCTTGACCTCGACATTCTGTAGGATACACTCTCGCTCTTCCTTCTCACACGCTCTTCACGAGAGAGATGACCTTCTCCGTCCTTGGTGACATCCTCTTCTTTAGATGCTCCTCTCCCATGTCAACTCTTCTCCTTCCCGAGCACATCTGCCCGTCAACTTTCAGCCACTGCCTATGTTGAGTGTGTGCTTACTGCTGCAGACGCACCCATTTTGGGCTTCTTCCATCAGCACGCGTCGTCCCTTGACGTCCTTCTCGATCGACAGTTAGTCATGCATCTTAAAATGCCTTTTTGCCATGCTTGGACTTTGCGGCATCAACAGGTCCTGCAAGTCGACGGCAGCCAATGAGTCCGTCGGCGCTTACCTGAGTCACGTTGATGCTTCCTCCATAGGCCTCGACCTCGACTACAATCTCCTCTGGCTTTGCATAGGAGCTTGCCACTGTTCCATCTCTATTGTCGCTGCATGACTCCGCGTCTTCTTCCCATGGGGGACCTTCTCAACAGCTGTCTTCTCCTCGGTGATTGGAGCTTTCTACGTCGGCTACTTCTCCTGAGCTTCGGTGCACTTCTCGATCTCTTCCGTCGCTGCTGCTGCTGCTCCTTGATGCTGTACAGGGTAGCCAACTCGGTCGCCTTCCTCATGAGATTCCTCTTCCTCTGCGTGGAATTCCTAGGGGCGTTGTTGGCGATCCATGTAAGTTGCACCTGCCGCCGCCCGAATACCCGCAAAGCTGTTGCGTTTCCTCTTTGACTGCACCTCGGTTCTCCTCCTTCCGTTGCAACTTCGCACTCTTCCTAGACGCCCACCTTGGCACTACAAGACCTCTTCCTTGTTGGCCACGTACACATGCATGCAGAATGCCGTTTGCTTTGTTTCTCCAACTCCCTTGGCGTCGGCGTAGATGGTTCCTGCCGCTGCTGCTCTCAACGGGATGCTTTACCAGCTCATCTTCATCTTCGTCACAACACGCCTCACGCATGTCGTCCTTCGCCACCATGGGCAGCTCCTCTTCATCTACCAGATCGTGGTAATCAAATACAATTACCATTGCGTTCTCAAAATCTCCATATTCTTCACACATTTCTTTTATCTCCTTATAGATCTGTACCTGCAGGATGGTTTGCTTCTAGGGCCTTGATGCGAAGTGTGGGGTAAAATAGAAAATGACCACAGGTTAGGGGATTAACCAGGATCGATCTTCTGTAAAGATTGTCTTCACATCAAATTTTAATATTTATAAACCTATGCACACTCCTATCATCGCAAGTATATGACAATCGTCGAATACTTTAGGTATCGATCCACAGGGAAACTTCGTTTTCACGCCTCTATTACTACCGTTCCTCAGTCAAGCTCTTGCAGTTAGGGGGCTTGACACTAGAGGTCCAAGCCCTAACCGGAATAGGTGAGGGGTAATCAACGGAAGTAATATTTTTGGATTTTCGAAATAGAAAATGCAGAAATGAAAAGAAAGATAATTCTAATAGTGGGAGGGCACCAGAATCCTGGGTTCTCCTCTGAATCACACCCATATGCTCTTTGACGTGAAACTATGTAAAGTCGCCCAGGCCCTTACACCACGGGTCAAGGCAACCCCGCTCTCGCGGTGATTGCTCTACCTTTCACCTTCCGCTTCGCGGTGGAGGTTCAAGGCTTGACCAAATGTAATATGGCCATAGTCACACTCTCTCTCTAGGAGGAGAGCTCACTATCTTAAATCTCGATAAAAGATTATAAATCTTGACACCCAAGTTCCAGAGGGGTACCGCCTCTCAGCATGCACCGACCTCTTTTCCAAGGGGGACTTAAAGGTTCAGCCAAAGAGTTTCTCAGGTCGGAGCATTACCCTGCTTTCGCAGCGGTAACCTGATCAGTAAGCCCCACTCTCGTGGCGTATGCTCATGGGGCTAACCAAGAGAATTGTTCCCCAACTCAGTTCCCCTCTCTATCTAAATCTACAAGTCAAATTCAAGATAGTGTTACTCGCTCTGGGTCAAGCTCTAGAGGTAGGGGCAAATTCTCACCTATTCCCTAACTCAGAAGGCATGACCTGGACTAAGATTCCCCCAAACTTCATCACTNTACCTATCAAGCCTCTCTCGAGGTCAAGGCAACTCGGCTCCCCTCTCCATCTAAATCTTAAGTTGAATTCAAGATTATTGTTGTTCGCTCCGGGTGAAGCTTCAGAGGTAGGGGCAAACTGTCACTTATCCCCTAACACAGAAGGCATAACCTGGACTGAGCTTCCCCCAAACTTCATCACTAACCTCTCGGATCATTGTGTGAAGGTGGCTACACTATAAGGTCCTTACGGACAGTGTGCACTTGGGAAGAACCAAACGAATAACAAAGAAACATAAAACACAATCCATCAAACACAATTCCAAGCATGAGATCAAGTAGATGATATAGAAGATAAAACTTAAAGCATTTTAGAGCAGATTAAGATAGAAACACAGGTTCCCCCAGGATTCCGGCAACATGAGTCTAGCCGGACATCCTGGGGTTAGCCATTACAAAAGTAGAATAGTGTCTATTCAACATAGTTTGCCGAAAAATAAAGTTAAGTGCAGAAAATAATAAAACTCTGGCGTTCGTTCTCCTCCTTCTCGTGTTCTGCCTCTTCTCCTTTTAAAGAGTCTTCATCCTTGTGCCACAAGTCATGCTCCAGGCTGACAGATAGACTTCCAAAATTGACCCCCCAGGCTGTTTTGGCAGGTAAGATTCCGGCTGTTATTACAGACAAAATCTTCACCTGAGCTGTTATGGCAGAAAATATCTCGGCCTGGGTTGTTATAGCAAGTAATATCTAGGCGGTTATATCAGGTAAGATCCTAGGTTGTTATGGAAGTTATCCTGGACTGTTATGACAGTTATCCTGACCCTCCAGCTGCAACAAAAAAGGAAAGAATTCAAAATTTCAATTGCTCAAACCACATAAATCATGGATAATTAAAATCCTCCTCATATCAATTCAAAATCCCAAAATCCAAATATAGTAGTGCTGAATATTCAAAATGTGGAAAATGAAACTAAATCCGCATAAATTACTTATAAAAATAGAGCTCGGGGTAAACTTTTCGGAGGTTGGGTCAAGCTATTTAGGTATACCCTTTCCTGTCATCAGGCCTTCATTTCTCTGCGGCAAAGGTAGCGGAGTAAGCATGATACTATTAGTGTCCCACAGCTGGGAGCTGCTGAACAACGTGAGCATCATGGCGTTCATGTTGTTCCTCTTTGTCATCAGCATTAAGATGGACTTCGGCATGATCCCCAAGGCAGGCAAGAAGGCATCTCTACTGCTGCTGCTGATGTTGATGCGGAGCGACTGCAGCGGGATTCCTTGGCGCCATCTCTACTCTTCCTTCTTCAGGATGCCGCTGCTTCCATCTCTACTCTTCCTTCTTCAGGAGGCTCGAGAACACAACAACAGGAACGCGTGCAAACGAACGACTTTCGACTCCCCCTCTTCTATTCCTACGATGACAGTGACCACCATCTTCTGCTACTTTCCTTTGCAGCGCCTCTGTTCCGTGTGATCTCCAGGAGCCATCGACTTCACCTCCAACGCCTTGAGCAGTACGTCCTCGCCACCGCCACTGATCCGGAGGATGTCCTGAAATTCATGTCGCATGTGCTGACTTAGTTCCACGCTAGAGAAACAACGGTCGCTGCTGCAACCATCCAGTATTCCACCGCTTGCTTCAAGTCCCAGCCTTCCTCTTCAGGGCCCTCCGTGATTCCTGCCGGATGGCGGCTCATGCGCACATCCCAGGCGGCCATGGAGATGCTACAAGGATATGGTGGAGATCACATACCTTTGAACAGCAACAGGAAGAAGTGAAACATTCGTCGCCTCGTCGACGGATCCTTCTCCTCCATAGATGACGTAGCCATGTTCACACATAGCATTAGTCGCCGCTTAGAGGACCTCTGCTTCACTTCCTTTTCTACAAGTGTGATGGCAGGGAGATCGCCGTCACGAGCATCACTTCAACAGGGCCATAACACCGCTTCAACTGGAGCGTCTTCTCAGGTGCCGACATGTCGCATGAAGACATAAGAAAAAAAATCAAAGGATCTTCTTCCGCTTCTTATACAAACGTATTGCACCTGCAGCTGTGTCACACTGCTCTTACTGCAGCAACACCAAGAACAACTCAGCTCTCACACGTGCGCGTCGGGGGACGACAGCGCCGGTGCCGAAACTCGAACCAAGCTCTGATACTAAGTGTTGGGATATAACTAGGCGACGAGGTCGACGCAGGGAACGGAACATAGGAGAAGCACGTAAAAATAGGGGAGAAGACAATCTTACGTGAACTCAATTCATTGTATTTCATTGATCAGCTAGGTATTTTTATAGTACATAGAGTACAACTTTGAGTAGAAGAAATTAATCTAATTGTAATCTATTTTAATCTTCTAATCCTAATTCTAATAAACTCCTAATCAAGATTAAAGTTCCAACAGTCATAATATCTATGATGTAATCATAGGGTAAACATGAACAAAATGTGACACTGAAGTATGTTTAAACATGTGACTATCCATTCTAGGTTATATTTATATATATATGAAAAAAAGAATGTGTAGCGCACTTGTACAAAAAGTATCGATACTTTCTGTTGCTATGAATAGTGTTCAGATTTTTTGTAAAAAGTGTCGTTACTTTACAATGCTCTACATGCACTACACTAAAAGTGTGCTACACGCTCCCTACTCCCACATGTGTGTCTATAGCTTATGGATTTGTCAAGTTAATTAATGTCAGTGGCACATTAATGAAATCGAGTCTCATGTTAATGATAACTTCTTTTAATGCCTTAAAATTTAAGATGAAATTAGAGTTATGGATAAATTCAAGATATTAAAATAATTTATGTATACTATGATTTCACAAGAATGTTGAATACAAGCTACTAGACGATTGAAGACAAGGTAACATCGAAGCATGTTTGTTGTGCACCAAGATATAATTTTTTTAGTCAAAGTAATGAAGTAGATATTAATGATGTATTAATCAAAATTGATGCATGAAAATTACAACATATATTTCATATTATATTTAAGTTTATTTTGGTAAATTTTGTCATTGCATGCATCATTTCATTGGTTATTTGATTATATTTCTTCGAATCATGAATCTATCTAAGTTTTGATATTTATTATCAGATTTACTACTCTAAAGAAGCAAACAAGTGCCTAGAAGAGACTACATATTAAGGAGTCAAATAAACCCTTAAATTATTAGCTTTTTGTATTTCATGGGCCGCTACAAGCGTGTCACGATCATGAAAAAAATTCTGGAGGCAACTACATGAATATAACGAGCCACAACTACTTATCACGATCATGGTAATGAAGTCAATATCATGGTAGTGAAGTTGGTTCCACTAAGTCAGATGTCATAGGTCGTGTGAGGTCATTTCACAAGCAGTTAGGTTGCGATCTCAAGAGTCATGATGAATTCTCATGTCATCACCATTGTAGAGCAATATTGAAGATCAATTCGTAATGAGCGACATTATAAAATCGCGGACCGTAAAAGCATTTAACAACTGCCAAAATGAGTTAGTCCTGATTCATAGGCTGTGATATCATTTCAGGGGTCGTCAGAGAGAATTTTCCTACATGGACTCAAAGTCTCGCAGGTCATTGGATATCGTCATGGCCCATGATAACCTACTCAGATTTGTCGGGTGATGTTTTGACTCAATGTAAAAAGGGCTCCTAGTCTATCTAGATACCTTGTGGATTAGTTCGACACATAATATAGAAGATATGGGAAGTAATTTGAAGGATTTACAATCAGTTTAAAGTCATTTACGAATTTTAAAAGGACTTCTTTATTATGACATGGAAAAATTTTCAAACCTCATCAAATTATATGGGAATCTTAGAAAGCTATAAGTACATATTCTCAAAGCAAAACACGCATGCTAGGAGCCTGCAACGTAAGCCTTATAGGAAAGAACATGAGAGCAATTCAAAGGGTTGCTGAGAAGATTTGCGGTACACTCGTTGAAGATCTTGTGAGGTTCATCGACGCCAAAAAGAGTATTGTGTATTCTACATATTGTTAGGATGATCTTAAGCAACAATTTTGTCTATTAGCTTTCTTTTAGATCTTTTGTAATAATCTTTAATTGATAAGGAAAACATTATGAACCTGTATGTGATACTTTGATATTAGTTGTTTTGTTTCTCATGTACATGACTGTCGAAATTTAATAAAGTAGTTGATTATTAACTATGCAATGTGATCAATTTACTTTATGCAACATGTCATATCTTAGTAGAGTCATTAAGGAGTACTAGGATCAATGATGGGACAGTAAGTGGGATGTTATTTGAGTGAGGTCAAGGAAGGACATAACATAGTCCTTATCCTATATTTTTTCATTTGCATATTAAATAAGTAGGAAACTCTTGTATATTGTAAACATTGAAACTTGTTTTATTCATATGTATTAGTCTTAGACCCTGTTTGGCAAAACTGATAAGTAGATAATCTCTCTTTATAAGTTATTGTTGATTATCTCCACGTTTGGTAACAATAAAATTGGGCTTATAAGGAGATATGAAATTAACTTATGAGTCAACAAAGATAAGCAGGGGGAGGGCTGCTTATTTTTTCTAAAGAAAATAAGTAGGTAGCTTTACTTATTAAACGTACAAAATTACCCCTTCGCCTTTAAAAGATTACAACACCTATATAAACATTTTTCCCAAATCCTATCTGTCCTTCGTTACCATCCAAGTGGTCGTCCCCTTCTCACCCTCTCTCTCCTTTGTTACCATCCTCCAAGCCGTCATCCCCTTTTCACCATTACAAGAAATTCCTCACTGGCAAGACTGATTCCACGAAGTTGTTGACTGCTCCTCCTCCAAGCACGACAGCGATCACAGTCCGTCTCCCTCTCCCTTCCTCCATCTCCTTTTCCGACTGCTGGCCGACGCTTTGGTTCTTGACTTCTCACATAAATTAATTTGAGTCCATATCAAAGAAATATTTAGTTATAAATATGAGTGGTTTACATTCATGCTCTTTAGATCTTTCTGGGTCTATAAATATTGGAACAAATATCCCAGAGCGCTGAGTCATATGAAGGGATACAAGTTTATTTTATAACTTTGAGATTGGATTGCAATACCATATTTTTTTCGTGTCTCATTGACTATTTATTTACTTTGCGTTCTCTGTTTGCTATTTGCCTATGTTGTTTCAAATTTTTGCTTTAGCATAGGAATCTATTTCTTGAATTCTATTGTATGAGAGTTTCTTTCTAAATTGAGACGAAGCACATGTATATTTTCCATGCAAGAAATCATGTTGCAGCATCAAATATTTTTAACCCATAATATGCAATTTGATTTAGTAAGTAGCATTTGGTGTCAGCTTAGGTAAAGTCGGAGGAGAATAAGAGTTTTGAAATTTAATGTAGTGCCTTGAAGAAATTGGGCAAAAAGGATACATATTCATATGGATCTGGACATCATGTTGAAAAAAGAAGTGAGTTTCTAGATTTATCAGTTAACTCAGTACATTCCAGAAAGGAGACAAGCATGTTTATACATCTGTAACAAACATGATTTGATAGAGTATACATACCAGCTCATATGCATGTGACATGTGTTGTGCACATACTCACAGATGTTACCTGAGGTTACAACATCAAGATACAAGAGTTCTAGATGACGTTTTAGTTTCAGGATGAAGATTTCTAACATGACTTTTTTACTTGATTACTTTAGATAAAAATTCTGTTTGAGTTATTTGTTATGTTATTTAATTAGTTTGTGAACTTACATGCAACACTTCCACAGACATACATACACTGATGTTAATTATTAGAGGACATACTAGCCATCTTTTTGCCCCCTCAAAAAAACATTATCAGATGACACAATGTTATTGCTTCCTTCATTTTCGTATTCCCACATTTACTTAAAAGTATAATAGCTATCAATGGATTTCTATTGTTCTGACTGAAATTGCATGATTGCCAATTGCTCTTTCTTGGATATATACTATCAATATGTTTATCTAGTATGCATGGTTTTTAATATTAGTGATAACGATATTTTTTATTATGAAAAATAGATTTTTTTAAAAAAATTATCCTATGCTTTTTGTGTTCTTTATTGGTTAAAATAAAATATATTTTTGTATGAGATGTATATAGAGTGTGGGAATCCTTGCCTTATCTAAGTAGCACATGTTATCTATATATGTACCACATGTTGCAGCTACTCATGGATGAAAGATGTTATAATTGTTGGAACTATGGATCAATGCACTCAAAATAATAATGCAGTCAAACGAGGCTCTGCTAAATGAAGTGATGATGCACATCTTATGTTCATAGGATTATGCGAAAAAGAAATTCACAAAGGAAATAGACCAAATAGTTGTTTTCCGAAAGATGGTTGGAAGAATATCATGGGCGAATTCAATAACAGAATAGGAAGAAAATATGATAAAAAAACAATTGAATAATCATTGGGATCACATGAAAGCAGAGTGGACTCTGTTTAGACAACTGATGAATGGGGAGACAGGTTTGGGATGGGATGACACTCGAGAAACCATTATTGCTGATGATGAATGGTGGGAAAGAAAAAATTAAGGTACATTCTAGCACTCTTTTTTTGTTTTAATCGCTTTCTAATATTTCTTTGATTAATTTTTTTTTATATTTTTACAGGAGAATCCAAAATTTAGAAAGTTCAAGAACAAAATTTATCATTGATATGGTTCCATTATGATGGATTATTTTCTGATATTGTAGCTACTGGAGAGAGAGCGTTGACACAATCTCAAATCCCAATGGAAGATGTATGAGAGATAGAAGACAAAGGAATAAATATAATTGTAATTTAGAAAAAAGAACAGATGTTATTAATGCATTTGAGCCATTAGTGAAAAGACAAAAGGCAAGACATGGTAATAATAATCAAGTAAGAAAGGCACAATCAAAGTTTGGTGCGACTGCAATGACCGAGAACATAGAAAAATTGCTTGAACTGATGACTACTAAATCTCTACATCGTCGTCATATCATCCTCAGGAACTAGTTGCACCATCGCTTGAGAAATGTATGGATATTCTTGAAAAAATGCCTCGCATTACTCCAATGGGCGACTTATGGAACTTTGCATCAATGGCTTTACGAAAGAAGGACATGCGCTACATATTTTTGAGACAACCTAGTGATGAAGCTCGTCTTTCTTGGTTGGAGTTTTTCTATACGCACTCATCGAAAAATAATCTAATTCATAAGCCTTTTATTAGGTCAATTTTTTTGGTGTTTACACTTTTTTTCTTGTTAAACTTATGATTGTTAGATCCTTGAATGCTTCAACCTTGTAATGGTTAATTATGTGATTACTTTGAAACTCTGAATTTGCTTTATGTTTAAACATTTTTGCTTCTTTTACCTTCTTAAATCATATTCATCTTCTTTTTTTTAGTTGAATTGGAAAGGTGGGAGATGGACAAATTTGTCTTTCGTAGTCCATTTAATATAATTGATGATGAACCAGATAATGAAAATGATCAAGAACTAGAGAGACTTCGATGGGAGCAAGAAAATAATGAATGGTTAATTTTGTGTCAAATAATTGCTCGAAGTATTTTGGTATATTATCAAAAGTACATATGCAAAAGTCCATGTCATACTTCTTCACGCACAGGGAATATTTTCATTCAAGAAATACTAAATGGAAATGATATTTGTCGTTATCAAAATTTCCGTTTGAGAAAATCTATGTTTGTTGATATGTGCAAAGATCTAGTTGATAATTATGACCTTAAGCCCACAAGCAGATTAGGTATCTTCTTGATGACTTGTGCTCATGGTGCTGAAATCGTTTAATACAAGAGATATTTCAACATTCTAGAGAGACCATTCATAGGCATTTTCATAGTGTTTTAAAGGCCATATGTAAGCTTGCAAGAGACATCATCAAACCACATCCTAATTATAACGAGGGTGTTAGTTTTCACAAGCCACAAAATGATCGACATCTTCCTTTCTTCAAAGTAAGTAATTAATTTTATTTTTTTACAGTATAAGTGATATATTTTTTTAACTTATTGACTACCATTGGGGAACTTGATGGACTCATGTGAAAGCAAGACTACCACAAGGTGAAGAAATTCTGTATATCAGACGCAAGGGAATTCCTACTCAAAATATTCTAGCAGTGGCTGATTTTAATATGTGTTTTACATTTGTTTGGGCTGGATGTGAAGGGTCAGCTCATGATAATCGTATATTTGGTGAGGCTCTTAGTAGACCAGAGTTGAATTTTCCACATCTATATGGAAATAAATATTATCTAGTTGATGTTGGTTATTCTCATATGAAGGGATATATGGGTCCATACAAAGGGAATAATGTGAGGTATCATCTTGCGGAATTTCGTTGAGCAGACATTTGGTGTTTGGAAAGCAAGGTGGTCTATTTTGAGAGACATGCCTAATTATAATATCAATACTCAAAGAGACATCTTAGCAATTCACAATTACATCAAGAAGAAATCTAACATAGATGAGGCGTTTAAACAAGCAGAAAATGAAAGTTATATTCCAGATGTTGATCAAGATGGGGATTCATCGTCACAATTTAACAATGCTGATGAAGCAAATGGATCACAAAGTAATAATTATTGGAATGCAATTAGAGATATTATTGCTACTAAGATTTGTGGATTATAATATGATATAATTGACACATGATTATTATATAAGTTTGTCGAATCCTATTTTTAAGTATTTGTTAGTGTCTACAAATTGTTAATTGACATATCTATTTTGAAATTGTGAATTGACAAATTAGTTTCTTTTAAGGTCCTCAGTTTTCACATTATGTACTTGAAATCATAAGTTTCAAATTTTTGGCATGACACACTTCATGATTATTTTTTTTGTTTGTAGTTTTCATGATTATTTGTTTTTTTTGGTATGTAGTTTTCATCTTGCATCTCCCAATTTGCCTGGTCCACTCATTAATTATTATTTTCATATATAAAAATCAGCAACATGCTAAATTGACTTTATGATGGAAATATATCTTTAAATTTCGATGTGAAGTTCATTGATAAATATTGTTCTATGAAGATATCCGAGAATATTGTAAAACATTGTGATGAATAAATAATGTTCCCAGCGAAATAAGGCATAAAACTTATTTTTTAAGGGTTGCTGAATACGTTGCTGAATAATTTTTCTATAAAGTTATTCATAATTTTGTATTAAAAAGATGAAAACGTTTTAGCTAAATTTACAAGATAAAAAAATATGCAGTCGGCGTACTCATTTTTCTGTTTCTTTTAATATGAAGGTAGTAATCCTTTGTATTCTATTATAGAATTTTAAGAGTGGTTCAAGAAAAAGAGTCGAATTTAATTTTTTTTAAATTGTTTCCATACTTTTTTTAGTTATTTAACATTATGCTCGGATAATTTTAAAATTGTGGGAAAATATGCATGTAGTAACATATAATATAGAAAATTTTCAAAACTTTAAAGAAGAATATAGAGTATTCTTGCCAATTTTCTTTAAAGAGATTGCATTACTATATTCTAACATGTGCTGGGTTCTGACAAGTGAGATCATGCAAGGATAAAAAATATATAAAATTATATAGATTATTCTTTTCATATATAAAAATCTGCAATATGCTAAAATGACGTTATGATGCTTGATTACTTTAAGGACATAAGAAAATATACAAGCAAGTATATTTTTGTCTTTCAATCAAAATATTTATTTATAAGTATTTTGTTACCAAACAATATAACCACTTATTATCAATTTAATTACTTTTATCCAAATATGTAACTACTTTTTTTAAAATAAGTTTCAGTCACTAAAGTATTTATCAACACTTATAATTTATCAATCATTTTTTATCAGCTAAGTCAAATGGACCCTTACAGATTTGAGCTTTATGATGTTATATCATTTTTATGGATTCATGAAGGCCCTTATTCCTCTTTTAACATATTTGATTATGAACCACATGTGCTCCTATGTGTATAAATATATTATGGGTATCTATCCCTTATTATGACTCCATTTTCTTTTATTCATATTTAAATTATATCATCTTTTATCCATGGGAACTATTGACCGATATTCAGTTTATGCATAGGTCATGATGAATTTTTTTGGGAATTTTCATAACTTAAATTGATATCTTATCATTTCTCTGCAAGCCTTCGCTAATTCCATTTCATAACACAAACTATCTTCTCCCATTGGCATAGGTTCAAGGATGAAAACCAAGGGAAAAACCAATGTTTAGAATGAGGAATGCAGATATTTCTTCCACCACAAGAGAGAAGGAAAAGATAAAACATGAGGAAAAAAATGAGGAGGAAGAGGGGGTTTGTGGAATCAAATAATAATTCTTGGAATATAAGTTTGGATAGGATTATGTGATTAGAACTACTCAAGATAATTAGGATTTGAGATATGACTCAAATACTTTTTTTAATTATAATCATATATTATTTTATATTTTATCTTATCTTTTTTCATACCCTGACATTAGATTAGTCAGAAAGCTTATTAGCTTCATTAAATATGTTTTCAGTCAAAAAGATCAAACTTAGAAATAGACTACAAAGAATGATTACGTAGACGTATTCTATTATCACACATATTGACATTACAATTCTATTTAATCATGGACATTTATCACACATTCTATTATCTTAGCACAACATATTAGACGTCATATGTGTTTTTTTTCCCAAGGATCAAGTAGTTAAAGGCCAAAGTTCAATAAAAGGTCATAACTGTACAAGAAAACATGAGTAGGAGATGTAAAAATAAAGAGAAAATAAATACAAAATAAAATAAAAAGAAGACGAATCCATGACAAAAACTAAAAACTAAAAAGAGATAACTTCACAAAGTAAAAACCACATTTCCCAACTACTGAAGTAGCACATTTAAGATGTAGCATAACAAATAATAATTTTGAACTGCTTAAAAATAACGACCACAATTCCAAATGATTGATTTCCTTAAATGGATCTTCCCTACAGAGACCAGCACGCACAACCCATTTGATATCATGATTTCCATAATCACAAACAATGCCTAATGCCATGTCTTGAAGAATATCATACTGCTTCTTTTGCTCATAGCCCTCAAGTTTAAGGACAATGATTCAATGCGAGTTTCTGATAGGTTGAAATACTTAAGCTGAACAAGCATAGTGATCTAGTCTGGAAGTGTCTTGAGAGAAGTTTTTGACATGTCCAAATAGGTCAATGAAGGAAAATTATGAAAGAACTTCTCAGGAAGTACTCGTGACAAATGTTATCTTGGATCATCAAAGTAGATAGATTTGGACACCCCTTTTTTGGCTCCGGAATTGTGTGCATTCTATTTTGCATGAGTGATATTCGATTTGCCAATTCCAAGTTATTAACTCCCCTCAACGGCTCTTCGCTCCATAGTCCAGCGCGCACGATCCATTTGTTATTATTCTCTCCACAATCGCAAGCAATCCATAAGGCCATGTCTCGAATAATATCATGCATTTTTACATACTCATTCCCTTTATTACTTGATTCTAGTAAACATGCTGATTTAAGATTTACAATTAAAGTTTGCCCACAGTTGTACATTTCACCAATATCTCTAAAGTTTTCAGATTCAATCACACCATGACCCAAAAAACATTCAATTAGCTCATTTGTTGTGATGTCCTCATTTTCTGGAAACAAGGCGCAAATCAAAAAGCATTCTCGAGTAATGTCATCTACCAAACTATCATAACTGAACTTCAAAGAATGGATTAATGTCTTAGCATCTGGAATAGCATCAACTAATTTTGACCTCTTTAGTAAAGTGCGAGCATATTCCCACTCACTTGTAGTCATTTTGGGGGACATCGCCCGACCGATGGTGATAAGCGTAAGGGGAAGACCTTTACATTCATCGACGATTTGTCTCGCTAGCCTTTCTATTCCTGGGTTGCCGTTAATGACTTCATCTCCTCCAACCTTCTCCTTGAAGAGGTGCCATGCATGATCTGGTTTCAAATATTCCACCTTAATCTTCTTTCTGGCTTCCATTTGACCACATACATCTTCAGATCTTATAGTGAACACCACCATGCATCCTTGATCTGGGATGCCAATTGAATCCAGATCCAAATGCTCCCAAACATCATCAAGCAACAACACAAACATTTTGTTTTTCAAGAAATTATATATCTTAGTGGAAGATGCTATGTCATCATCATCATTAAGTATAATTTTGAGTTGTGCAGCTATAACGTTTTGCAACCTTTTAAGCGCAACACCATCTTTTGAGATCACTACCCATATCACGTGATGAAAATGCATACCTTTTTCAGAAGCATTACAAACGAAATTGTTTTTGATACTTTTTAAGAGTGTTGTCTTGCCGACTCCCCCCATCCCAGTTATCCCGACAACTCCAACCCCATCGGCGAGGTAACCCAGTAACTTGTCGAGGTTAGAATCAATCGCTAGCGAATTCGACGTGTCGGGCATTTCTTGGCCAGGAGGTGAAGACAGTGGCCGAGTGAGGCTGCCCGTGCATCCTTGTAATTTTTCGTACACATCCTTCACTTCTGCCAGCTTCTTGGTTGTCCTCGTGTCGATTTCGTAGCTGTTGTGGATATCATCATCTGAGCTTTGTTCAAACTTAGTTTTGATGGTACTCACCTCGATCTCCATGTCGGTAATCTTGTTCAGCAACCCTTCTACTTCTCTGGTGCGCCGTTGAGTTGGATCCCTTTCAGCTTCTTCTACTAAATTTTTGATATCACTAGATCGGCGTTTCAGATTTGCCATGTTCTTTTCCAGATCCTTCAATTTTTCTCCAATACTAACGGCATATGGAACTTGCCTCTCCAGAGTGAGGTTGCCCGTTGCTTTGCCTAAATTTTCATATAAAGCCTCCACTTCTGTCAACTTCTTGATTGCCTTCCTACCAATTTTGTAGCTGTTGTAGATGTCACCGGAGTATCTGCCAAAGCATTTGCATCTTTGCTCAAACTCAGCTTTAATAGCACTCACCTGGGTTTCCATTTCGGTGACGTTGTTCAGCCAACCTTCTACTTCTTCGGTGCGCCCTTGAGTTGGATCCCTTTCGACATCTTCCACTATACTTTTGATATCACCAGATCTTCGTTTCAGTTCTTCCATCATCTCTTCCAGATCCTTAACTTTTCCTCCAACATTAACGACATAGGAGACTTGCTCCGCCAAAGGCCCTAGTATAAAACTAACCACCGGAGAAACCATATTACCAGCAATGGACGCCATGACCGGGAAATTAGAAGGAAGTGTCGGAAGCAGCAAAATGAGAGGAATAAAAATAAGAGGATCAACAATCTGGCTAAGAAAGTTGTGTGTTCTTGTTTGAGAAGTGGAGGAGAAATGATGGGAGCATGCCCCATTTACTCTATATAATGGCCTCAATTAATTAAATAATTATTCTTTTCTTCTTCTTTTTTCTTCCTCATCTCTTCTGCTACTCTTTGGTTTTTCTTTATTCTTCCCCTTTTCTTTATTCTTCCCCTCCTCTTACGAAAGGGATGATGGCTCCCTTGAATTTTCTTTATTCTTCCCCTTTTCTTGGTCTCTTGAATTTTCTTTATTCTTTCCCTTTTCTTTATTCTTCCCCTCCTCTTACGAAAGGAATGAAGGGAGAAAAAAAGAACTATATGGTGTTTTAAACAGATCTAAAACTATGAATTTAAATTTGGCTGTTCGCCAAGGAAGCTTATTGCCGCAAGATTTCCTATGGAAGACTACTCTAGTGCAGAAAACCCGAGGTTAAACATCAGTTTGGTGTATTTCATCTTCGTTCGGTTCAATGCCGTTTGTCCCACCGGATTCATATCTGGGTCCTTGCAGTTGCCTCTTCACAAGCGCAGTATAAATGCCATCGCTGCCGAGGAGCTCATCATGGGAACCACTCTCGGGTATCTTGCCATCCGATATGACAACGACAATGAATGCGCTTTTAAAAGTTGGCAATCTCCTTCCTTCCATTGCAGAATCCATTGCATCCTGCAACAAATGAACATCTTTAATTTTTAGTTGCTGACGCTGATAAATTGAAAGATGAACGCTAAAGAGATCTCCTTCCAACATAGTGTTATTTCGGCTACTTATTGGAAATCATGAGTTAGTGTGCCATACCTGGACTAGGTATTCACTTTCCGCATCAAAAGCACTTGTAGCCTCGTCCAACAGAAGAACGCGAGGGTTCATAAGCAAGGCTCTCGCAATGGCAACTCTTTGCTTCTGTCCACCAGAAAGCCTTATCCCGCGTTCCCCAACTATGGTCTTATACTTTTCTGGAAAATTGGATATAAATTCATGTGCATTTGCCATTTTCTGCAATTATGTCATGAATGCTATAATTGGCAATTACTTAGTTATCATGATAGTCAGAAGGAATTTTAAACTTGCCATCGTATCCATAGGCAATATTCTCTCCGATGGGATAATTGAAAAGGACAGGCTCTTGGCTTACTATGCTAACCTGCAAGATTTAAACTAATATTGAACAACATAACCATCAAAACATAGAAAACAATGCTTTGTAAAATTTAGTCCAATAGATATGTCCATATTTCACAGGTAATATAACCACACTTGAGATGTGCAATAACACATCTAATTGATCATTTTTGAGATGTTCATATTACTGATAGAGGCAAACAAAATACTTACCTTGTCGATTATCTATTCTGATTGCTCAATAATACTTGATGGAGATTGAAAAGACTAGTTGTGCATATATTCATGGACTTTTTTGGCTGTCCGTTTTTCTTCGTAAGAAAATTTTGGCACAAACATTGATCTCAAGTCCTTCATGACCAACTTTTCCAGTTGAACTAACTAGAAGCACATAATTCCTATTTGATAAATACTGTTCGAATTCGTAGTATAATGCAAACATGATGTAATCTTTTACTTTAAAAAAAAAATCCTAATTCCTGCTACACGATAGAAGAAATCATCTCTTGCATACTGTATATTACACATAAATCTCAACTGTTTAGAAGTTGGAGGTCGCCCGTCTGTGAAGATACCGATGTGAGATATCTACCAAGGAAACTCCATTGAGTAAAATCTTCCCGTTCAGTGGATCATAAAAACGCTCAATCAAATTTGCTATGGTAGTCTGCAGTAATTACGTAATATCCATGAGTTTACAAAGCTTGAAACATTTGAATATAATGCAATAGTTGGTAGGCTCATACTATCATACAATAAATAACAACGTTAGCTTCTAATTAGAGTAGTACTTTTCCACCACCGCTTGGTCCAACAAGTGCAACCTTTGTGCCTGGACGCAACTTCAATGTGATTCCCTGAAATTTATCACTTTCATCAACATTAGAACATTGTGGATCATGTATTATGGAACATGTGTCAATCCACATGTGCATTCCACTCACTCCTTAAGTAGACAAGAAAATAAAGATGATCAATATAATACGGTGCACATTTCTTACAGTTTGTCACTTGATCAGTGCAAAAAGATGCATACATCAATAGAGGGGAAAAATGCAGAAGAAAAGTATCAACATCCTATATTACCACATGCATGTTCTTTCCTAGTAAGGATTTTACCGAGCATGAAAGATTTGTGAAAGTTGAGATTTTGTCCATGTTTGTATAGAAAATGAAATCAAACATCTAGTATGAAAAAACTATCTTCACAATCCTAATTAAAGATCTTTAAGTTTTGCTCCTAGGAGGCAAATGCATCCACTCACGAGAAAGTGGAAAACAAAGAAACATCACAAAGTTATAATTAAGAAGAAAAGACGAGTGAAATTGACTTCCTTTTGTCCTGTGGAATCAAGTTGACTACCAATGAATAACCCAGTTGATTACCTTAAGCACCATATGACTATCACTATAAGAAAATTAAAAAATAGCGACGGAATTTTGTGATGATCTAATATCCCTCACAATCTTCAACAGAAATTTATGAAAGACTTTACGTCCCTCACAATTTTTGACGGATTATAGTCCGTCAAAAATTCTGGCGGACAGAATCTGTCAGAGATTCTGACGAATATTTATATCCGTCAGAATTTCTGATGGAGAGGATGCCTGTAACGTCCCAAAAATGACACCCAAAACATTGTCGAATCCCTCCTCGGCACGTGTTCGCAGTCATTATCGGGACGCTACATACTTGACTTACATATTGACTTTAACAATTCAACATATGCGAAAAATAATTAAAAGAGAATATCGTATAAAATAAAAATGCGGAACTTGTATATATAAAATGAGTCCAACATGAAGTAGTAAACGTCGACTACAACCAAGTTCTGTGAAATAAAATACTAGATATTGTCTCTTTGTCACAACTTATTATAAAATGAAAATATAAAATTAACTAAGGACTCATGCCACATGCAATCATCACCATCATGAGCATCGACATCATCAACATCATCCATCATCAATCACGTGCAGCTGCAGGATAAGGTGCAGGGGAGTTTTACCTCCTGTGAGTAAAAAACCCAGTATGTACGAATCATATGCACTTTATAAAATATATTTGAAAGATAAAATTATAACATCAGCATAAATATAATACACATTAATAAGAATGAAGTACATAAATAGTAATCACCAAAAAAATATCACATAACCTTCATCCTACTTTTTCTTTTTCTTTTCATTCACTTTGGATACGTTGAATCATATGACCTTTTTCTTTTCTTTCACTTACAATTTGTTTCACTTCATTTTCTTTGCCTTTCATTCATAGAAGTTATTATATCTTAACTTCTTTTCTTGTGACTTTTATTAGAAGAGCTCTTCACTTCTTTTAAGGGACACCATGGTACTTTATGCATCATATCGTCAATGACTATACACACCACGACAGACCCATATATCGCGGGCGAGAATCCAACTATCAAGGATTCTGATTCGTTGCACAGGGTGGAGAGTCTTGTACAACAAGAGTAGTGGTCAATGGTATTTTGCCGTCATTGGCCTGCAGTTTCACTGTGTTGCCTTTAGCTACGCCCCCCACCCCTAACTTTAAACTTTCGTTCCTTTCAATTCTCTTTCTCCCTTTCAATCAATACACATGGAGCTCTTTCATCTTTTATCTTATTTATGTTATTTTCTGTATAAACTGTCTTTATCATTCATAATATTAATTACATCTTAACTATTACTCATTCAAGCAAAATACCGCAGCACAATTTTATGTGAATCATGACATGAACTGCAATTTCAAGACAATGTCGGTAAGACTAATCATACTTGATATATATATAATCAGTATTAATTCCCATAAATTTACATGTATGTATAGAGTACTATTAACCGAACCCGAAGTCTGGACTTCGGCTACAACAATGCACCTAATATATGTGGTCATAACAACACACGGCCACTTGCCTGCATAATCTTTATCATCTACTAACCATTAGGCATCTAATCATACATATATATAATCATATATATATATATATATATATATA
>LTAE01004688.1:2702-31302 GCA_001647135.1 Pontederia paniculata | reverse complement strand
TCACTGATCATGTGAAGAGAATCTTCAGCGGCCAAGAGTCGGTTGATTCCATCAATAGAACACACATTGTCCTAATTCCGAAGTCTGATACGCCAATAACCTTGAATGACTTTAGACCCATAAGTCTTTGCAACATTTCTTACAAGCTAATCACAAAGATCATCTCCTTACGACTAAGGAATTTGATGCCAGACCTCATTGGTCCACATCAAGTGAGCTTCATACCTGGGAGATCCATTCATGAGAACATTGTTGTAGCCCAGGAAATGATCCATACCTTGAGCAGGACGAGAGGGAAGTCACAATTCCTATCTATCAAAGTAGACCTCGAGAAAGCATTCGATCGTCTTAATTGGAAGTTCGTAGCAGATACCCTCGATGCAATTGGTTTACCCGCGTCACTAAGGGATCTGATTATGTCCTGCTTATCGTCGACCTCTATGCAAATCCTGTGGAATGGCAATGAAACAAACGCTTTCCGAATGGGCAGAGGTATTAGGTAGGGATGCCCGCTCTCCCCATATCTCTTCGTCCTCTGTGTCGGGCGCCTAGCACATCTAATCCAGGAAGCCGTGAATGGGGGTTTGTGGAAGCCAATGCGTGCATGTACAAATGGCCCTATGATTTCTCACCTATTTTTGCGGATGATATTCTTCTTTTTGCAGAGGCTTCTCACGAGCAACTCAGCATCATTCGCTCAATACTAGATAACTTTTCTGAAGCCTCGGGGCAGCGAATCAATCCTTTAAAGTCCTCTATCTTCTTCTCAAGAAATGTTACACCAGAAAGGAGACTTCTGTTGAAGCAATACTGCAACTTTCAGGAGGAAATTTCAGTTGGCAGGTACTTGGGAGTACCACTGGTTCACGGAAGGCCCCACAAGAAACATTTCAACAACATTATTGAGCACATGAGGAGTAGAATTACAGGCTGGGCTGCTGCAACTCTCTCAATGGCAGGGAGGGCAACCCGTACGCAATCAGCACTTCAAGCAGTTCCATCTCATCTAATGCATACCATGAAGATTCCTTGTAATATCATACACGAGCTTGAGCGTCTTCAACGCTCTTTCCTCTGGGGTCACCTACCAGCAACCAGGAGAATCCACCTCATCAGTTGGAATCAGATAATTCAGCCAAAGGACAAAGGCGGTCTCGGCCTCCGAAGCATGTCGCTCATCAACACATGCTTGCTAGCAAAGCTAGGCTGGCAACTTCTCACAGGCGCACAAGGCTTATGGGCTCAGGTTCTGCGGGGAAAGTACCCAACACGTCTTGGACCAGGCTCGAAACTAACGTATAAACATGGCGACTCCTGGCTGTGGAATGGAATCCAGCGCGCTTGGAATTAGGTCTCTATCGGAGCTTGCTGGGAAGTCTAGTCAGGTACATCAGCCTGTTTCTGGACGGAACAATGGAACAGAGAATTGGGCACTCTAGCGAACCGCGCACTTACTCCGCTGGAAGGAGATGACAACACAACTTCGGTAGCATCACTCATAACCCCTCATGGCGCATGGGATTGGAACTCCATAGGAAAATATCTCGACCCGCAGACTCAAGCGAGGCTATCCGCCATCCGCCGCCCTCTGGTATGTCCGATCAGGATGTATTGTATTGGCCTTTGGAGGCTTCGGGTTCCTACAGTGTGCGCTTAGCTTATGAACTCATAGCACAAGGATCCTGGAGCAACATAGACGCTCGTTGGAGATCCTTTTGGCGATGGAAGGGTCCGCAATGCGTCCGTTGTTTCCTCTGGATTACTGCGCACGGTATATTACTAACTAACTACCAGAGACAAAAAAAGATCTCTTGCCTCCACCTGTGATTGCCCATCATGCAACGAGATTGCAGAAATTGATTTACATGTACTCAGAGACTGCCCTGCAGCTAGAGAGGTATGGAATACTCTTGTACCATCCAATCTAATGGCCATATTTTTATCAGCCCCCATTATAGATTGGCTCATCTCAAATATCCGGACCAACGAACCCACTACAAACGACCTGCATTGGAGCACAGTATTCGGATCAGCCTGCTAGTGGCTATGGAAATGGCGCTGTAAAGCTGTTTTTGATCCAAATTATATCAAACCAAAAGACAAAATTGCTTACATCCTGAATGCAAGCTTCGAGCTTTCACCTTGCGGTGC
Source organism: Pontederia paniculata (assembly GCA_001647135.1). NCBI lineage: Eukaryota > Viridiplantae > Streptophyta > Magnoliopsida > Commelinales > Pontederiaceae > Pontederia > Pontederia paniculata. The sequence continues at coordinate 29,151 of LTAE01004688.1, read as the reverse complement.
GCCTCTCAAACCAAGTCAACCACCCTCAGAATTCCGAACAACGTTTCATTTGGCAACCACCACCACCAGGCTCAGTCAAGTGCAACGTGGACGTCTGCTTTCGTCGCACTCAGGACAATTCCACTACCGCCAGTATTGGTTTAATCCTACGAGATTGCAATAGTGTCTGGCTAGGAGGGAGCACCGACACAATACCAACATTAACAGTACTCGAAGCGGAATTGAAAGCAATCCTTCAGGGCATTCGTTTCGTCAAGACAAAACACCACAAGAGTGTTATCATAGAAAGCGACTCCAAATCAGCAATCGACATTCTGAACAACAAAACACAAGCGAACCCCCATCCGAGATCTTCTGAGTTCTATTGCCAAAGAATCGGACCCACTAGAGGATATCACCTTCCAGTTTACTCCGAGAGAAGCCAATTCCTGCGCAGATAAGTTAGCAAACCTCACAATCGGCACCAGCTGCGAGATATCGGATCTTCGCCACCCACCAATCTCTCTAAGCCGTTGTCTATTCGGCGACTCTGTAGGGACTTATGTACCCATTTTAAATTTTTAATTTCTCTGGTGTATTAGGCACTTGCCTCCCTTATCTACCGAAAAAAAAACATATTTTAAGCTATTTTGTGTAACAAATATCAACACCATGTGGCATGTTGCTGCATGATATCTTCACCTTGCTTGTTTCGCCATGAACAACATGATATCTTCACCCCTATAATGTACCCGAAATGGAAACACCACTTTTCCTTGTAGTTTCATTTCCCACTTTATGGAATGGACTTCTTTTTATACTCATTGGAATTAAAGTTATCTTATTACGAAATTACCCCTGACCTCCTCCGTTTGTACAACGTATACACACTTATTAAAGAGACGGCGGAGTCGGACCCGTTTGCCCGAGCCAATTGGTTGCCTTCTTTCCCTTTTCCGATCGCCTCCAGAATTTATTGCCCCAATTCCCTTCTCCTCCTCTTCTTCTTCTGCATCACTCGAGCGGACGCGCGAAACGGAGGAGGGAAATGGCCCTCTCTGCCGGCGACGTGCAGGCCGTCTACGCGCTGCTCTCCAACGCGCTCAGCCTCGACGAGTCCGCTCGCAAGCCGGCCGAGTCCGCCCTTGCGCAATGCGAGAACCGCCCTGGCTTCTGCTCCTGCCTCCTCGTAAACCCCTCTCTTGCCTCTTTTCTTGTTCTGATCGCACTGTTTCGGTTTTGGCATTTCGTCGAACACTTATGGGGCCGAGATAATGGTTGGCACAGGAGGTGATTGCGGCGCGGGATTCGGGCTGCCGGGACGACGTCCGCCTGCTAGCTTCCGTATACTTCAAGAACAGCATCAGCCGCTACTGGCGGAACCGCCGCGATGCACCGTAAGCTCTCGACGAAGGAGATGGGCGGATTCCACTTTGGATTAGTGTTTCGTGTGTTTTTGTTGATTTTTTTTTGCGCGCAGGGGCATTGGCGGTGACGAGAAGATTCATATTAGGAGTAAATTGCTGTCGCATTTGAGGGAGGAAAACGCTCAGGTGATGGTTTTTGGCGCTTAGTTTTATTCGATCCAATGTGTTTGTGATGGTCATCAATGTGTGCATTTCCTTTTTCCGGAATAATATTGTTGTCTATCTGTGCTATTATCTTTTGCAGTGGCTTCTGGATACTAATTCCTCCTTTTGTTCCTATACAGATTGCACTTCAGTTGGCCGTACTTGTTGCAAAAATAGCTCGAATCGATTACCCAAGAGAATGGTATATACTTGCCATCCAATCTTTTTTTCTTCTTTTTCGAGGAAACGGCATATTGGACCCTAACTGTTTGATGCTATAATAAATTCATAAACTCTCCAAATAGTCAATATTTTACATCAAGTATAGGTATTCCTCATGTTTAAGACTGGATTTATGTATTTGTTGTTACAATGACATAGCTCTGTATGGTTGACACTATCTTGTGCTACAAACTGCCACAATTCTTAATGATTAATCATTTTGAAATTTGGTAAAACGTCTACTCTTGCTATTTCATAATTAGAGTTGGGATTTAGATCTTAGGGGTAGGTAGAAGCAACTGAAATACTCATTTTAAGGATTACAATGAATTTCTTTTATCTTTTGTTAGCCTTAAACTTTCTGAGCAAAGACGATCAACATAGTTTTGTTCATCATCCTTATTGAAAGAGGAAATTTGCTAATGCCCTGACATCTCGAATCATTTCTGTAAAGTTTAAAATCAATTATGTTTCTTTGTATTATCTGAAGTTTAAAGTCATTGCAATCTATAAACATGTCAGAATAGACTAATCATCCGCCTTAATTGTCAGGGTCATCGATCATCTAAACCTTTCCTGTTGCAGGCAAGACAGGGTTTATTCTTTTATTGTAATTAAATGGACTCTTCAAACTCGTATATCATCTGTTCGAAGTGGTGGTGGATGTGAAAACTTGCTGAGAATCTTAGGTGTTCTTAATTTAGTTGCAAATGTGATCGACGAAGAGTTGTTGTCTTTTTGTTGGTCAATAGTTTAGATGCATAAGCAATCTTTTCATCCTTGCTAAGAATGTTCCTTACATGTTAATCTTTAAATAAAAAGAATGCATACATATTGAACTTGATGGTACAAAATAGTTTTTCTTGTTCTTGACTGAATTGGCGTAGATCTTTAGACTTTCGGCTGTCTTTCTGGTAAATAACTTCTTCTTTGGTTGAATCCTTAATAGGCCGGAACTCTTCTCATCTTTGGCGCAACAGCTCCAGACAGCAGATACACTTGCTTCACATCGACTTTTTTTGGTTTTGTTTCGGACTTTAAAAGAGCTATCGACAAAACGTCTTAGTGCAGACCAAAGAACCTATCAAGAGGTACACTTTTTTTGTTTAGTTATGTAAAACTTCGTAATAAGTCTGTTAGTATACTATGTTTCTTGGCCCTATCAAGTTTTTTTTCTTTGAAGAATTTAGGTTTCACTTAGTTGAATGTCGTTATAGCCTGTATCTAAAAGTAGTGACTTCTTACAATATGCCTTTGTAAGGTTGGACTTCCAATAATAGAGGACCATGGCTAATGCTTTTAATTATGGATTATGGGACAATAATGGTGATAATAACCTAGAATTACTATAAGGAAACTTATATCTGGCAAATGCCTCTACCTATTTTTTTTTTCATTCCTCCTGGACCAATGTCTAAGCTTGTTAACAGTCAATACTTGTACATTTCCCCGGTTTCAATTTTCTTAATACAAATATGGATGGCTGCCAAACTCAATAGTCATCCTTTCTCTGAAAAAACAGTCCAGAAATGGAGAATCAGGACTAATGAGTAATGACCTATAATGGAGGACTATGACTAATGTCCAATGGCCTTTGTTTTGACTGCTGGTGGTCATTCATCTCTTCCTTTAATCCTTGTTCATGTACTTACACTGATGGAATATCTCTTGGTATTGGTCTCTGGCAACATAACTTTCCAGGTGCTCAATTTATTATTAAAAGACATTGCTTGAACTGGTAATTGAGTCAGGTCGGATTTCGTCTTATTATGCTTTGGTGTTGTTTATTTTATTTCAATAAACTAAAGGTGCACGAGCTTTTAATCTTGATGAATCGTATTATCAATTTCCGCAGATAGCCTCACATTTGTTTGAATATACTTGGAACCTATGGAAGACTGATGTACACAATATACTGCAAAGCTTGTTTACTGTTTCCTCATGCTCTACCGTGAATTTAGTTGAACAAGGACAGGATTTACTTCTAATCTGTGAAAGATGGTTATTGTGCCTTAAGATCATCAGGCAACTTATTATTGCTGGCTATCCTAGTGATACAACGTCTGCACAGGTACTTCTTGTTCACTCTGGTGCATGAATTCCTTTTTCAGAAAGTGGTAGTTAATTTTTTTCTCCATGAATTATCAGTTGAATTAACATTTGTAACATAATATTTTAATGCAAGGGGATTCTGCTGGTCAAAGAAGTTTGTCCCGTGCTCTTGAATGCTGTTCAATCATTTCTTCCATATTGTAAGATTTCTTGTGAATCATATTTATGTATTTCTCTGTGCTTAGCTTCTAGCTTTTTTTTCCTTTTTCCTGACATTGGAGCTTAAACATTATCCTATTTATCTGCCTCCTTATTTTGCTTTTGTTGCGTTTTCTCGACTTCTGTAGAAATGCTCTTCAAACAAGAGCCATGAATGTGTTTACAGTGCAATCGTCAGTTTGTTATTCATCCTTCCAGTGCACGGGTTAAGAGGAATTCTGCTGCTTGTAAAATTATAGTTATGGGACAGTTTATGAACATGATTGGTTTTTTTGTCATTGTTGTTTGTCAAAGATGCTTTTGCAGACGAGTTATGGACTATGTGATTTTCTTTCTCTTTCTAGACTCATGTTGATTTTCTATTGGAAATCTACAGCTTACAGATAGCTCTGTTCAACATTAAGTTGCGGTATCTCTGGATTTTTTTTTGAGAAATGGTATCTCTGGATTTTATCTGCAGATGGATTGTAATGTATTTTCACCATAGTGAAATTACAGAAATAAGAAAGAAAACTAGTTAGTTTTAATTGCTTGGAATGTATCTTCACCATATTAAAATTACAGAAATAAGAAAGAGAACTTGTTAGTGTTAATTGATTGGAATGTGTCTTTGCCATACTAAACTTACAGAAATAAGAAAAGAAACTAGAGCCATGCACATGAAGTTTGGAAGGACTAGCAATATACGCTCTCTAGTTTCTATTCGTCTGAAACAGTCTTGTATATGTCAATTGCTTGTTTGGGAATCGGGTTTCTTGTATGGGAGAATGTTAAATTCACTATGAAAATTAAAAATTGTTTGTGTTTTGATTATATTCCTTCTGAAAAAATATATCTTTGAATCCATAGAGGATGTGAAGCGTTTGTGCATTTGAATTTGTGGTCTAAAAGGCAACAGTGTCTTTGTCATTAATTTCTGTTAATTAATTGATCTCTTGATTACTGCAGATTCTTCACTAGCGGAAAGACAAGTCAAATTCTGGGACTTCACCAGAAGAGCTTGTATTAAATTAATGAAAGTTTTAGTTGTACTACAATGCAAGCATCCATATTCATTTGTTGATGAAACTGTCCTTCCTCGTATAACTGATTTCAGCTTAAATATGATAACAAATCCTGAAACCACGTCTGCATCGTTTGAGCAATTTTTGATTCAGTGCATGGTACTTGTGAAGTCCATCTTGGAGTGCAAGGAATACAGACCTAGTGTCACTGGTCATGTGATTAGCGAAGGTGGGGAGTCTTTAAGCTTAGAACAAAGGAAGAAAAACCTCTCCAGGGCTGCTGATGACATGCTTAAAGCTCTTTTTCCAAATGATCGTGTAACATTGCTGTGCAATGTTCTGATTAGAAGGTAGTTAACTGGTTTTTCTATATGTCTAACTCTTCATGTTGCTTTGAAGTTTGTGGATTATGAATAATTCTATCATAAGAGGAGATATCTCCCTCTCAAAAGAATAAGATGAGACTTCTACTCCTTTCCAATATTTTTATGGTATATTATAAAACTACTCTAGTTGGATTACAGTTCATGTTATAAATGGCTTTTGCCATGTAATGTTTTGAATCATTCTGTTAATCTATAGTTCTTTTACTATTTATTGAGGTATATTTATAATATTTGTACTTCAGAATTTTGATATTTCTAGATTTCTTTGATTTTGTGGCATGCCCTGGAGTTTGTTGTCGGCAGAATATAGAAATAATGGCTTATATTAGATCACAAATATAAACAGATGGAAGGACAATGCTTACTGGGCAAAAATGGTGAGTCGAATTAGAAATATTTGACACTAGTTTTTCTTATGCGGTGAAATAGTTTTAATCAGATGAGGAAGGATGTAGCTGAACAGAAAGAAGAGACGAAATAATTTAAGAGATTCATCTGCTCTTTTTCAGTCAAATTCGCACGACATAGTTACGATTTTAAGTAGAAAATAAGAAAAAAAATCAAACTCAAAACTTTTTTTATGAGTTGCATATTTGATCTGTTCCTTTTATTTTGACTAATATTTTTTAAAAAAATCTTGTTTCTAGTTTTGTTTTTTTTTTGAAGAAAACTCTGAATTTGGTTGTTGAACCTTTTCTCATCGCTGTTTCTGTAGGTACTTCATTTTCACGGCAAAAGATATCGATGAATGGTACCAGAATCCTGAATCTTTTCACCATGATCAGGACATGGTTCAGTGGACAGAAAGACTTAGGCCTTGCGCTGAAGCTTTATACATTGTGTTGTTTGAAAACTATAGAAATGTTAGTGCTCTTATTACTTTGTCCCTTTTTTTATGTTTCACACTTAACCTACTTGAATATGTTAACATCTGAATGTTATCTCAGCTTCTTGGTCCTGTAGTTGTTTCAATTCTTCACGAGGCTACAAGTGGTTCCTCACCTGTGGAAACAGAAATTTCCTCTTCTATGCTTCTGAAAGATGCTGCTTATACTGCTGCTGGGCATGTTTATTATGAGCTGTCTAGCTACCTCAACTTTAGCGACTGGTATGTTTACAATTGATGCAAAATTTTATTTTTGCACCAGTTTATCATTCTTACCTCTCATATTCTTTAGTTATCTAGTTTCTAGCCATATTTTACTTGCGGACCTTACTTAGAGCCCCTTTGTTATGCCACATTGCCGATTTACTAATGAAGTGTACATATAGTTTCAACCACATGTTTTCCCTACTTAGACCTTACTTTTTGCATTTCATTTTTTCTTGTTTTTCTCTTAGTTCTTTTCGTTCTTTTGTGGCACTGCACTTATATTTTATTAGTCATTAATACAAAATGGATGACTACCCGTAGTCATTCTTCTTCCCTTCAAAAAATATTTCAATCACATGAACACAAGTGAATGAGGATTTAGCCAATCTTGAATATGATTAATTGGTTCTAAGTAATTTCTGGAGATTTTTTTTGTGAACTTATGTAGATATGGAACTTACAAGCAACATATGGAAGCTCTTCAGTTTGTGGTTATCTCTTTAAGGACCTTAATTACTTTAGGAAGGACTGAGGAAGGTATTTCCAAATTCAAACCATTAGGAGTATTTCCAAATTCAAACATTATGCATAATGGACAAATTTGATCACGGGGTTAGGTTATGTCATTGCCTTGTTTAGAATTGGTTGGTTATATTTGTATGGGGTTCTGAACAATGCATTATACTGCAGAAAAAAGGAATTATGCTTTTGTTTTGTGCTAATGTGTAATGGCAAGCTATATCCATCAAGTTGATTCATAGAGGAAAAGCTAATGTTACTTTTAAATATGCGAGTTCTTTTACTTTGTTTTTCAAATGAAATATACATGCACTCGATGTTAATAGCTGTAAGGCTTTTAGCTGAACTTCTATTGAATCAATTTAGAAACTACATTGACACTATTATTATTGAGCACATTATTCTTGTTTTCATATATTTTTTATTTTCAAACCAGAGGTAGATAGATTCTTGTGTGTATTAAAGTGGGAAGGAGAAGGGGACTTAGATGATTTTTCAGATTAAATGTTTCTTCCTATGACTAATACAATTTTCTATATTTAAGAAGATTTTTAACTCTATGTGAAGCGTATACTCACTGATGCTTTCATAAATCTCTTTACAGGTTCCATGGTTCCCTTGCTATTGAGCTCTCCAGCGATCACCCTAATATGCGTATTATTCATCGAAAAATTGCTTTTATTCTCGGGCAATGGGTTTCTGAGGTTGGACATTTTCCTTGTTTATTTTATTAAGATATTAAGATTTTGATAACTCTGGTGCATCTATCACTTACTTTAGGACACAACTCGTTGCTTCATCTTAATTGTTGAACATCATGTTGATTATATTGCACATAAAGAGGATTTGATGTCTGGATTCGGAAAGCAGTCTTCTACTGGTTCACTTCTATCTTACGTGCACGTGATATAGCATTTCTACCATTTATGTATACAAAAATGAAGATATATATTATATATGTGAAGAGAAAAGGAAAGGCAAATACCCTGGTCGGGTTTGGTATAATGATTTTCTCCTAGAGAGGCAGCAGAGAAGAGAGAAATGTAGTGTTTGATGTCTGCTTCTGGGTGAAGGCGCAGAAAAAGGAGCAAAAATATCTTAATGATAGAGCTAATATTAGAGACTGATAGGCAAGTGAGAGTTGGCTATATGATTTGATATCCTATAATTTCTGTTATTTCAAGAAAATCAGCTCTCCAGAATTTTGATTCTCAATGTTCACATGGAAATAATTGATCTTCTGTAAAATTCGCAGATACATTTTGTGCAAGGCTGGTTTTCTCTTTTCTAGAAACAATTCAGCCAACTGCTTTAGGAATCATGTCGTTGAATTCATTATTTGCCAATCAGAAGCCCCTAAGTCCTAACAGTACGAAGTTAGGTGTAAATCCTTGGCATAGTTGGCCTACAAGTTGCTTAACTTTTCTTGCATAATAAAAATTGATTAAGGGACCCCTTTAATCAGTCATGCGAATAGTATTAGCTTCTGTGAGCCAAAATCTTATTTTGTCTTAATCTTATTCTTACATTTGGTGGTTTAACTATCTGAGATATAACCTGTGTTCTTGAGGTAATATATTAGGTGCAGGACAATTCCCTCAACCTAATGCAGTTTACTGTGGCATGTTCATGATGTTAAATTTATTGTTCATCTATCAAGAAATTATTATAAAATGTAGTTTTAGTTAAGTAAGGGTTTGATTTTTTGTCTCATGTTATGAATGCTATGATTTTCAATTAAATTGACTGAAAGTGGGTCATCTCCTCCATCACTTGGTTCATATTCATCTTTGGTAAAGATGATCCTCTATTCACAAGGTTATTTACCTTCATTTCATACATGGCCCTTCCGAGTAAATTACACAAACGGTCATCCAACTTTACACACTTTTCTAGTTCGATCACTAAACTTTACTTTGTAACGAAATGGTCATCTAACTTGGAAATATTTACAGGCACAATCATTTTGATCGGCTACTGCTGCTTTTCAGGTTAATCCGCTTATGTGGATGCCACGAAAATATTTTCTCTTTCCTCCACATTGATCCATCTTTATTTAAACCTCCACATCACTAATAAATTAATAAAATAATAATAACTTAATAAAAAAATATTTTAAATAAAAAATAATGCCACCCTTTCCGCCGACGAGGGGGCCGTATAGACTTGGAGGAGAAATATTGTCCATGTAAGCAAGTTAACCTGAAAATCTGTAGTAGCCGGTCAGAATGATCACGCTTGTAAAAATTTCTAAGCTCGTTTACTATGTGGTTACAAAGTGAAGTTCAGTGACAATTCGGAGAAAAGTGTAAAGTTGGATGACCATTTGTGTAATTTACTCTGCCCTTCCTAAAACTAGCATGAACTGTTGGAACAGTTTTCCTTGTCATAGATAAATTGCTTTCTGTGAGGTTCTTGAATTGTGTCCAAATTGATGATCATTGGACTTTCTTTTTTCTGTGTTTGATTTACTGTGCTTTCAGCATTTACCTCACATGATTTAGTATAATTTTCTTTGATTGAAAAGTACTATATCAATGTGTTCTGTTTTGCTCCAGTAAAGATGATGATGACCTTAATTTTCTTTTCTTTTTATGGATTGACTTTTTCCATCTCAGTACACATTTCTTTTTCCTTACACTTATGCTCTCCATAGAGGTCCCATCTCTTCCTTTCGTTGTTCACTTTCTTTATAGATACACACACTGGTCCTTCTAGGTTTATTTAATATTCTTGTGCAGCTTGAAGTTACCATATACCATGTTTTTTTATCTTATATTGTGCCATTTATGTAAAACTTTGGCATCTGTAAATATTGGATCTACTTTACTACTTTACTTACAATGAGTATTTGGTTTTCACAGATCAAAGGTGACACCAGAAAGCAGGTGTACCATGCATTAGTTAGATTGCTTCAAGGCAATGACATAGCTGTTCGAGTATGTTTACTTTTGTCATTCCTCTAAATAATCTTATTCGTACCTTTTTCCCCAAAAAAAAAATCTTATTCATACCTATGCTTTTATGTTTGATGCTTTCATAATTTGTACCATCTAATCTAATGCTTCCCGATTTCTTTTTCAGCTGGCGGCATGCCGTTCATTATGTTATCTCGTTCAGGACACCAACTTCTTTGAACAAGATTTCTTTGAGCTTCTGCCAACATGTTGGAATTTATGCTTCAGACTGATGGAAGAGGCTCAAGAATTTGACTCGAAGGTTTGCCATTCCACTTTTGTCATGCATTCTTATTACAACTTCATATTGTATATGCATAGATCATGGTATCTATATCAAAGATTTTTCGAATCTTGTTGATGTGAGTATGACTGTGATAGTTACTGTTTGGAGTCTTATCATCTGTGTGGTGTGTGATTTCGTGTCTTGTGGACCTCATAAAGTGATAAATCGTGATATATATTTTGTGATGTACCGGTTTAGTATGTTTTGTTAACATTGCCCTTGTTTGATATATCTTATTATAGAGTTTTACTTGCAAACTAACACAATTTTCGTCATGAATGGTCATTAGCATTTCTAGGAGTAAATTTACAGAACGATCACCCAACTTTATCCTTTTCCCAACTCGGCCACTAAATTTCTTTTGTAACTCAACAGTCATCCAACTTCAAAAAATATTTCACGTGTGATCATATTGACCGGATATCGCCAGATTCTCGGTTTGCACGCTTACATGGACAAGTTTCTCTCTCCGCCACGTCGACACTCACTATTAAAATATTTTTCTCTCTTTAATACTCGGTTTGCACACGTACGTGGACAAGTTTCTCTCTCCACCACGTTGCCACTCATATTAAAAACGTTTTTGTCTCCTCCATGTCATCTTATAAATTAGTATAAGCATAAATTAATAAAATTAACAGCAAAAAGGAAAAAAAAAGGGGTAACAACCAATAGCCCCATTGGGGTTGCCGCCCTTGGTAGCCCTTGCCGGTGATGAGAGGCCCCCCTCCCCTCTCTCCCGAAAGAGGGTGGGTGTTGGGGGCGGGGCAGTGGGTCCTCACTCTCTGACTTCGTCAAGGGGGAGAGGAAACCGTCGCCGCCCCTCCTCTCTCCTCTCCGAACACATAGGAGAGAGGAGTGGGCGACAGGTGGCCCACCTCTCTCTCCTCTGCTTCTTTTTTCTTTCTTTTTTTTTAAAATATTTTATTAATTTATAAAAATGAATTGGAGGAGAGAAAAAATAACATGTGGTTGTCGATGTCATGGAGAGAAGTTTGTCCACATAAGTGGACAAATCGGGCAACCGGATGTAGCCGGTTAGGGTGACTGCATGTGAAACTTTTCAAAAATTGGATGCCGTTGAGTTACAAACAAAGTTTAGTGATTAAGTTGGGAAAAGAGCAAAGTTGGATGACCGATCCAAAAAATTACTCACATTTCTAGACATGGCACAAGGAGACTTTGTTCAAACATTTGTTCATTCAGTTTTAGGAGAAATCCAAGATATCGATTATGGTGAAAAATTATCATTTTATGTTTATTGAATCCTCTGAAACCATATTAGCTTGGACATGGCCAATCTCTAATGAATAACATTTTAACTCAATATCTTTTTTCTGATACTGAATAACATGCAAACCAATAAAATATTTGATAAACTAGAATACTATGTTAGAATGTGTTTGTTTACCTTTTTTTGAAAAGGGAAAGGGTGACTATTGATATTGGCTAACCGTCCAATTTGTATTAACAAAACTCAAATCTAAGAGAAGCAAACCAAAAACCGAAGAGGGTATAGATACCCACAAAAAATATTATTCAGTCTCCCACTCACTAACCAAAATAGATATATGGTGTACAATATTCTTTCTTCTACCTTATGACCTCATGATAGTTTGGAATATTATATTTACCTTGTTTATGCTCAAAGGATCTTGCGTAATTCAGTATCTAGGTTTGTACTTTTCTATTTCAAATATTTGAAAGCATATTTTTTTGTAAATCCACACAGTTCTTTTGTCAATGGGTTAATTTGGCATTTAGATTATTGTAAAGCTGTTCAAAACTGTGTTTTAGTTTTCCTCTCTTCTGACTTCTCCACTGATACAAAATTTTCCATTCTTCTTTATGTTATTTTATTATTGGGTCTACTGGTTTCCCTTTTTCTTTCTCCTTGGGGATTTTTGAACTAATGGAGTGTTGCTTTGTGTTTCATGTTTTTTTTTGTTGATGGCTATCTGATACTTTCTTTGTGGATCTTATAGGTGCAAGTTCTGAACTTGATCTCTGTACTGATTGAGCATGTTGGTGAGAGAATCGTGCCATATGCAAGCCAACTGTCAAGCTTTTTCAGCAAGGTATGCAGCGATGATTCATTTCCACCTCTATAGGACGCTGTAATGTGTGATGACCTAGTGCCCTTTTATTGCTCTCTGATGGTGGGACCTTTTAACCAGTGTTGTCAGAACCGGACCGGACCGGCCGGTTCGACCGTCGACCGGGGCCTAGTCCGGTCCTGGTTCGATGCAAAAACCGGGTAAGGAGTTGGACCGGTCAAAACCGGTCAAGAACCGGAAAAATAGTGGTCGAACCGCTTGAACCGGCCATTTTCAATGAACCGGCTGGTTCAAGCAAAAAAAAATTGAGTTGAAAAGAGAGAGTGATCTTTACAGATAAATGGGCCATGAAAAAAACTATAGTTAAATATATTTGTGTTTTAATAAATAATTATTTAAGATATATATTTATTAATAATTTTTGTATCAAATAAAATGTTAATTGATCGTAACTTTTGAAAATAAATTTAATTTTTGTTCATATTTAATCATTTATTTATGACTCTTTTATCTAAATAATAAATTATATTTTAATTTAATATTTTTTAATAATATCCGGTTCGACCATCTGGTTTAATCGGTTCAACCGGTTAAACCTAACCCGGAGGCTCCTCCGGGTCGACGTCCGGTTCGGTTCTGACAACATTGCTTTTAACATTAAATGAGAACAGATGAGCAACATCATATGAAAAAACAGATGAGCAAATCATATACTCAAAATATGGCTTACCTATCAATGAGCCACTATTTTTTTTTGTTAATTAAAGAAAAAGTAGTGGTTCATTGATATAATGAACCACTACTTTGTTCTGTAATGGAGAAATGATGTAACAACAAAATTTGTGACAATTAGTTCCACAACTAGATGTTATAAAGCTACATGGTAAACAAGATTTGCTGAAAAGTTGTGATTCTAATTGGACTTGTGGTGTCCTGGATTATGATATAGGCCTGATGTATGTTTGAAAAATATTACTTTGCTTCCAATTTTTTGCATGGAGAGGGCTAAACATCTTTTGGCTACTTATAATGAGATGAATTTCCGGATTCATATCTAGTCCGCAAGTGGTCCTGTGAATCTATCATGCCAATCTTGTCTCATATTTCTTTTGCGATCTTAATTGATCTATCTTTTAGATTTTTGATTATTCGCTCGATCCACTCTTGCCATTTTTTTTTATTATGATCTTGCATTTTTGACAATCCTAGGATCAGTATGAATTTGCAAAATGTGCATCCTGCCTTTCTCGCGACTTGTAGATTTTTTGTTGCATTCTAGTGTAGCAACCTATCATTTCTAGCATTTGCATCTATGATAACTGATTCCTGTACTGCCAATCTTTGCATTTTGTATAATGTTAAAGTTCATTATTCTGTTAGTGCTTTCTAGTTTGTTGCATCTGCTTCAGTGCTACCATGGTGATGGCGGCCAAACCTTTGTGTTAGCAAAGATTATTGTTATTTTGAATAAAGTAATCAAATTACTGAACAGTTTTTCCTGTTTTATATTTCTTTTCAACGATTGCCAAAGTTCCATTTATGATTCTTTTTCCTTTATTAACAGGTCTGGGAAGAGTCTTCTGGTGAAAGTCTACTTCAGATTCAGCTTTTAGCAGCTCTCCGCAATTTTATTTTTTCTCTGAGTTATCAATCAACCAATTGCTATAACATGCTTCTGCCAATATTAAAGAGTGGTATTGATGTGGAGAACCCTGATTCTCTCAACCTACTGGAGGACAGTGTCCTGGTTAGTTGTACTTTATTTTTACTTTCCAAACTGTAATAAACTGACATCTTAGGATTCTTATGCCAAAATTGAGTTGCTCTATGCAGCTATGGGAAGCAACACTTTCTAATGCCACAACAATCGTCCCTCAACTGCTGGATTTCTTCCCATGTTTAGTGACTATACTCGAGAGAAGCTTTGATCATTTGCAGGTAGCTGATATGCCCATTCCTGAAGTCAAGAGTGCAGACTTGAGAGTCATTTTTAAGATATATTTTTTTATGTAGTATTATTCTATTGCTCTTTTCCTCCATCCATTCCTATCCTAATTTCATATTTGTTTTGGAATTTTGTTATTTCTTTGTTCATATGTTGCATGGATGCAATTGCAACTTGTTTTTATGTGTTAGAGCTTCCTTTGTTTCGTACTAAAAAGTATAAGTTCTTTACTCCGTCGGCGTATTCTTGTTTACTCTTTCTCTGAGATCATTCAATATATAATTTGGCCAAGTACAGGTTGGGATTAGCATCATTGAGGACTACATAATCTTTGGTGGTTCTGAGTTTCTCAGTAGGCATGCTTTAAGTTTAGCTAAAGTACTTGATGCTATTATTGGAAATGTCAATGACAAAGGACTTCTTTCAACTCTTCCAACTATTGATTTGTTTATCCAGGTAATTCTTATTAGAGTGTCTAACATGTTAGCTTTATTAATCTTTCATAAGGCTGGCTTACTACATTCTTTATCTCACAGCTGTTATTCGATTGGATTTTAACATATGCTGCTCATGCCATATTGACTGTTCTTTTGTGGTTTGCCCTGCAACTTGAAATTTAATGTGAGTCATAACTAATCAAGCTTATATTATGTAGTGTTTTCCCTCTGAGGCGCCTCCAATGATTAATGGAGTTATTCAGGTACTTTATGATTTTTTAAGATCTTCTGAAAATATTTAGTAACTGTTTTATTTGGGGAATAGTCATTTTTACTGATGTTATGAATTCTGGTTCTGAATAGAAACTCATCCTCATCTGTTTGAGTGGAGAAGAAGATCGTGATCCATCGCGAACTGCAGTTCGTGCATCTTCAGGAGCAATTCTTGCAAGGGTCCTGGTTATGAATACCAGCTATTTTGCGCAGTTAACATCAGAACAATCTTTTATTGTTGCTCTTCAGCAAGCGGGAATTTCACTCAACCAGAATATGCTTCTTTCTTTAGCTGATATGTGGGTGGACAAGGTTAGATGTAACAACCTATGATTATGTGATTGATTGTCGAGCATATTAACTATTCACTTCTATCTGGGAATCTGTCTTCTGTTATTGGCTTGCTTATGCTACTTTAAGCACATAACACTAACACTTTCATAATTTTTATTGTTCTTGTAATCAGTAATGAGATTTTGATGTTCACGTCATCTTCGTCTGAAACCATTAATTGCACATGGTGAAAAACTTCTGTATAACACCTTACCGAGAAATGGAGAATTGTGTATAGAACATGCATAATTTAACACCCCCACTCATCTCAAAATTCCTGTGATCAGTTTAGAACAAACCTTTATTTCTATGGTTTATGTATCTTGCTGCCTTTTGAAAACTGTCGTTAGAATTAATTTTCTTGCATTCCACAAGAAATCAGAGTAGATTATTTTAAGCTTCCAAATGAAAGGCAAATGTGGACCATTTTAGTGAATATTTTCAGATGTAACATTGTGCATTACATGGTCATGTTCCTTCACAGAGTGCCAAATCATGCAAGTGTGAATTTCTATGTTCTTTTATTAGTTCCAGCTGTTGTAGAAGCTTTAATTCTCATATCTTTGCTTTTTTCTATAGAGATTATCTCTTGAATCTCCTACGCCTACAAATTTTCTTATTTGATATGACATGTCTTTGTACTTTGTTTGCATGAATGCCTTGCATGTAGCCTTACATGGTTCTTTATGATCTCAACAGATTGACAATGCCACCTTTTCTCAGAGAAAAGTGTATGCTTTAGCTCTTTCAGTTATTCTGACATTAAGAATGCCCCAAGTCATAGATAGACTTGATGACATTCTTAGGTATGGTTATTTGATAGTTTTCGAGCATTATGAATATGTTACATTGTGTTAAAAAAATGACGATCTTTAATCTCACAGTGTTTGTACAAGTGTTATCTTAGGGGGCAGTGAAGTTAGTGAGGAAGAGTCGAGGTACTGCCTTAGCATTTTTATTTTTGTTGTGTAAAGTTTTTTTCTGCCTTGATGCTGCAATTGACAACTGTCATGCATCTTTCTTAGTAGTGGCGATGTTACCAGCTCCTCTGTGTCTCCTAATGAAGTTCAATTTGCTGGGCTTTCAAGTAAGGACACAAGACGAAGACAAGTAAGAGTTACATCATAGCATCAGCTAGTCTTTGTTCTTAATTCTCAGGCATTTAATGAAAAAAATAATCTGCTGGAAGAAGGAAAGCAAGTTGCTAATGCATACTGGTCTTTGTTTTGACAAAATTTCCTTCTCTGATTTGTCCAGATTAAAGACTCAGATCCTCTCAAACAGTTTTCCCTTGAGAATTTGGTTAAGGAAAATCTAAAAACATGTGCAGCTATTCATGGAGATGCATCTTTCAATGCAGCTATTAGCAGAATCCATCCATCTGCATTTGCTCAGATACAGCAGGCCTTGAAGATGACTTAACAATAGAAAATAAGGACTTGAAGAGTCGGCCCTTTATTCTTTAATTTTCTTAGTGCCTTGGAGTTGCATACTACAATGAAAATTGGTGGGAATGATGGATGTCTTTAAATTGTGCTTGCACTTTCGATGCTGTTGAATTGATTACTAACATGTTTTCTTTCCTTTTTCCTCAGGTTTTTATGACAGTACCGTACTTGATTCTTTTTCTTCACAAATTGTGGTGTGAAGGCTGCCAACGTTGCTGGTGAATATGTATAGTGTAAATCATGAGTTCCTTGGGCTACCAACTGGTGTGGTTGAAGATAAGCTTATTACTGGTCACCTTTTTTTTTTTCACAGAACAGGCAGTTTTATCAGTCCTGCTACGATAATGTTGTATGTTTTAAACGTCGAGTTCGGTGTTTTAAATTTCATGAGATTATGGTGGGCAGTTGGGGTTTCTCATTCTAGTTGCTTTCAGTGATTTGTTAACTTTTCCACATGGTAATTTGTGCCAAGACATCGATTAAGAGATTCAACATTGTGGAATTTTTCATAGTTAAGCAGGTTATTTTTCTTTTGTGATGCAATTTCAATCAATATTAACTTATGACCCACCCTTTAACTGCAGCTTTTATTCATTTCAGGTCGGGTAACAAGATGAGTTAAATATATCCTACGTATTTGCATTATTCAAGTCAACTTCTTTTACCTTATGGGGTGCTCGTTTACAGGAGATTGTCCTTTGATTGTCTATCAATGTTAAATTTGGATGTATTGATGAGTTCAACTCTTGGCCTTTTTTTGACTCCCATCTTCCTTGTCTCTGCGGTTACGATCAGCGACTTCCATCGTCAAGTCGTTACCTTGAACGAGAAATAGGTGTCGTTGAGCCCTATAAAAAGAAACTGGTCCGAATCTTAAAATTGGGATTGAAATGATAGTGTCAAACACTAGGGAATTTAAAACTTCAGTCATCTCCTGTGATATTGCAATTGCTTATGCTGATGCCAACTCGGCCACAAGCAAGTTGCCAAATCACGTTATGTTCATGGGCGGCTTGGCTTGACATGGACATAGGTAACACGAATTGGCCTTAATGGCAGGTGTC
Organism: Pontederia paniculata; assembly: GCA_001647135.1. Taxonomy (NCBI): domain Eukaryota; kingdom Viridiplantae; phylum Streptophyta; class Magnoliopsida; order Commelinales; family Pontederiaceae; genus Pontederia; species Pontederia paniculata. Next base: position 11,306 of record LTAE01004688.1, on the reverse strand, counting down.
AATACGATTAACATAACATTATTCAAAATAGACAACAAAAACTATTTAACTATTGTAAGAAAAAAATATTTTGAAAAAGTACGATTTTGCCCTTGATGTTGATAAAATTGTTTTTTCGATAAGGTGAAATTATTAGTATTAAATTAAAAGATCTCAAAGTTAACTGTTAAATAGAGGCAAATGATCTTATGCATTTTTTTGTATTTTCATAAGCAGTAATAAAAAAAATTGAATGACAATCTTCATCTAGGTTAACTTATTGATAAGACATGTAATGCCCTGATCTTCCAAAAAAAAAAGTAAAACATATCGTATTAAAAAATGACATGGCTCGTTTTCCCCACCTACACGATGGAATGACCAAGATTAAGTCTGATTTGAAAGTTAAATATGACCCCATCTCAAACTCTACCCTATATATATTAGGCATGAGATGAAAATAAAAACTCTCATCCCTCATTATTTCCTCTCTTCAAAGCTCTCTCTCTCCCCCTCCTCCATTTCTCTACTCCCATCTTGTTCCCTCAAGGCGTAAGATAAGATGAATATTATTTGTCTTTTTAGTCTCTCCCTTTCTTGGCCTCATATCAATGTAGGAGGAGCAACAGAGAAGAAGACTTGTTAGAAATGTCAAAAAGGTATATAAGATGACCATTAGGATTGGTAGGATATTAGATTTATCTCCCTACCAATTTTTAATATTTTATTCATGAGATTAAGAGAAAATCATATTTTATGCAAAGGTTTTATGGATTTTTAATTGGTAGAAAGCATGATATTATGCCCTAGAAATGTCCTAATGAAAGTTAGGGTTCCTATAGATATTTAATTATGTCATAAACCCCAAAAGTATATATTTAGTGGAACTAGACAAAGACAAGCGACGACCACCTGTCGAACAACATGGACCGTGCCAAACTATGACACAACCTGCGTTGGTCGGCCATGAAGAATTGTAATAACGGATGAACATGGACCGCGTCAGATGGTCAAAGGAAACCTAAAAATCTTAAAATGGTTCGACTTGACCATGTCATTTGAACTGGGATTCATTGACCCTAAAGAAGAACACAACCTCAGCACAGGCCAAGTCCCCTTCGGATACGGGTTGTATCTTGGTGGCAGATCATGAAACCCTAAAACCGACCGCGGTCCATTGAACAAGGTCGTGTTCAATCCTACTAGCTGTCATCGAAGCGAACTGGATTCAAGGTTAGGAAACCTTAGAAATAATATAAATCATCAAACCAACACAGATTGTGGCAAAACCATAAACGGACTGTATTATGTTCCACCAACTCGGACCACGCCAACCGCTCAAAGGATGAGGACATTAACAGGAAGTTGCGTTCAAACTGAAAACATGCCGTGCACAAGGAAGGAGCTAAGGGACCACACAAACCGGAGGCCCATGTCGCACCTTGACACATATTGTTTTCCAAAAATGATGGCTAACAGAAAACAAACGACACAATTTTCGATGTGGTTCATTTTCTAGAAGAAGAATTTTTAATTGACTTCTCTATGTGCGATAAAGAAAGAATTGAAGAAAGATTAAAAGTCTTGAGAAAAAAATAAAAAAATATTAAAAGAATAAGATAAAAGATGAAAGCTATGAGTCTTCTTGATTGTCAAAGGCAGTAAAAAATGAAAGTTTAAGATAGGGACATGGGCATAACTGAAGGTAAAATAGTGAAACCCTGTGGCTAATCACTATTTCTGTTGTAGAGGACTCTCCACCCTGTGCAATAAAATTGAGACTTCTACCAAATGAAAATGTCCGCACACCAAATAGGGACATCATATTGATGTAAATCACTGACGAAAATCCATGAAAGTGCCATGATATTTCTTTAAAAAATGAGAACTCTTCACAAGATATAAGGTGATAATTGAAAGAAGTTAAATTATAACTTCTAAGCAAGAAATAAAGAAAGAGTGAAAGCAAGAAAGAAAGAAAGAACGAAAGATGAAAAAAGAGAAAGAAAGAAAAAAAAAAAACAAAAATGTAACGATAAAAACAAAAGAAAGATCATACATAAAAATATTATTCTAAGAAAAAGATATAAAGTTAAAGATAAGATGTTGATTAACAAGAAAATGTGATTGCTTGTGCCTTATGATAATTGTTATTTTCCTATTATATGCTTTATACGGCGGTAGAATTTTCCAGCATACTTTCATTATTTTTCTTATTTTATTTTATGCTATATAAGCCTTACTCATTGTAGGTCACCCTCTGAGGATGATGTTCATGAGGATATACGATGATTGCACATACTTTGAACTAGGTCTAGTTAAATATAAATTTCAATAGTTATGATAAAAAGTATTTGATTAATTTGACTTTAGTCTTTATTTATATAATTAAGTCGTTCATAATATAAAATTTTAAATTATCTGAATTTCCGCATACCTATATATTGTGTTGTATATAAAGGAGTCAAAAGTTAAATCAAAGTTAAAGATGAGTTACATTTCGAAAGCTATAGGAATAAGTATTTGAAGTAGGGACGTTACACGACAAGTAGGTAAATTAACTAGATTGATCTTAAAAAGAATTCTTATGTAGACCTAAATTTTTTATTAATCAAAAATAGTTAAATGGAAATTTTGGTTCAACTAGGTAAATCCACAATTTATTTAGCTGAAAAATAAAAAAAAATATTATAAAGATATCATTAAATTTATCAAAAATTAAAATGCATGTTCAGAATAAAAGTGACCATTAATTTTAACATTTATCCCAAAAAAAATAGTTGGAAATAAAACATGATTTAACCAAAAAATCATTCAACAAAGAATAAGCACATAATTTAGTATATAGTGAAAATAGCATAGTTTATCACATGGCACGGAGAAAGAATGCAAACAAACAACTTATATATCAGTAAATTAAAAAAAATATTATAGTTTTCTTAATTCTGACATAATTTTGAGTTATTCCTGTTTTTTTATTGATTATTATCTCGATAGGATAAATTCAATTAGTAAAATAATTATTTATTAACCGAATCAAAATTGAATCGAAAAGAACTAAAGACCTGAAACCCAAACTTTTACACCTCTCTAAAACCTTCGACGACCCGCCGTCTGTTTGCGGGAGAAGAGCTCGAACAACCGCCATCAGCCTCCTCCTCCTCCTCCTCCTCCTCCTCAGGCATCTACAGCGGTGAAGGGAGCGGAAGAGTTGCCCTCAGCGTTCTGAGTTCCCAAAAACCCGCGGTTTTGACTCGAGATCTCACAGGTTGATGCTCGTGCCCTCGCCGCCGATCAACTCAAAGCGAGCTGTTGCTTTTTTTTTTTCTAAATTTAAGTTCTTATCAAATTTGTTTGTTTCAAAAGTTCTCTAATTTGTGTGTTCTTGGTTTATTTGTATGTTATTTTTTCATATGTCTATTGCATTCCCGGTTCAGGCATATGTATTGTTCCGAATTATAATAGTGTTATAGCTAAATATAGTGTAAGATGATCAATTCAATTAGCATCAATTAGGGTTTGGGGTTTTCCTCCTATCTCTCCTTCAGGCCGGCATCGACTCAACCGGAATCAGTTATCCTTGCCATCTTGCATCCTTGACATCTTGCATCCTTGACATTGGACTCAACATTAATTACTAACAGGAGTAATTGAAAACCTAAATTCAGGGATTTGGATGACAGGCCGGGATTGTTTCGTCTGTTAAATTTCTATATGACGGATAATTTGTTTGGGGAGAGAGACATGGAGATCGTGGAATCTATTATTATCTTTCATGTGATTGTTGAGGGCTCTTCAGTTTATAATTTGGTTCAAAGGAAAAATCTTGCATGGATTGCATCAGTAGTTGAGTATGTTCTTGTACTGGAATACCGAGAGGAAGCCCACCTTGTAGTGAATACCATCAGAAGTGACGCGAGCAAACAGTATCTTCCATAGTTGTCACTTGTGCATAGCAATCTAACATTGATAGGGAACAACTTTTGATGCAATTTTGGTGTATTATTTACCTTAGGAGATCCTCCAATTTAAACATTTTGATGGCTCCAGTTCTTCTATGAATAAATAAAACTTAATAGCTTTATTTAGAAAGGGAAAACTTGTGCATAGAAATATCTTGCATCACGAGTTTGGAGTCTGGAACAGTTGTATCTTGGCTGCTCTTGCATGTCTGATTAGCTATCATTGCCTCCTTTGCAATAGTTATTTAATTATCATCTGCTATGCTTGATATCTAATAGTAAGAAAACAAACAATAGTATTTCTTTGCTCTAATTAGTGGATTTCATTTGATGTTTTTATTTTTCTGTCGCTTTTCTATTCTTTGCAAATATTGCAATCATTAAATGCCTTTCTAAAGATATATTTAAATGTCAATCATAGTTATTTTTTATAACTCAATTTCATTTACCATATGCAACATTCAACGTTTAGTCATTGTGTTAATCAGATGTCTGACAACAAGGCAACAATTGGTCTTCAATGGGCTCCAAAGGTGCCTCCTCTTTTGAACAGAACAAATTGCAAACCAGAGAAATCCAGTAACCAAATCAGAACTTCTGTGTGTCATCCTGGGCATGAACTTATTGATGGTTTATATGTTCCTCCTAAAGATCCTCGGAAGTTGAATAAGTTTCTGAAGAAGAATGTGAAAGATACTGCTGGTAGTAGATGGTGAGTAGGGAAACAGACATAAATAATTTATCATTTCTTTAATCACTTATTGACTCAGATGCTATAGGTTTGACATGCCTGCACCTACCATGACCCCTGAACTGAAGAAGGATCTGGAGGTTCTGAAGGTACATTTCACACTAGCTTCTTAGTCTTCCCTTGTTATCTTCGAGATTGAGTATCATAGTGTGGTTGAACCTTGTTGCATTTGCTTCATCACCGTTGAAAAAGGTAATCTGTTTCCTAGATGGGATGCTTGCCTTGAGTACCTTTTTTAGGACACTTGATTATCTTGCATTTAATACAATAAAGTGGATAGCAAATAAGAAAAAAACATAAATAAGTATATTTCTTAAGTAGAATGTGCATTAATAGGACGAGGAATGGAAGGTAGTCATCGTAACTGATATTTAATTAAATGGTGGTTCATTTGATCAAGGGACGATGATGATCAAGGCAGGGAGCTTTTTTTTTCGAGATAGAAAGGCATGAATTTTTTTCTTCGAGAGACAAAGGCATGCAGATTATGTTTAACTTTTTAGTAACATATGTCCTAATCACTATTGCCAGCTGGTAGTAAGCTCCACAAGGAACATATCTCTTAGACACTTGAATCTATCCTATATCTGGGCGCTCCTTTGTTTTACACACTGCTTTGTCACTTTTGACTTACATTGTGATATAAACATGTTGGTGAACTGATATCATTTTCAATGTGAAACTTGTGGAAAAGTAGGATACTTTTTTTTTTCAGTTACTTCTAATTGGTGGTTTCATTATCACCTCCCCATGGCAAGCAGCTCTACTGAAGGCACCAACTGAATTTTATTGCCTTTTCTTATCATTTACTGCTCTTCATGTCTCCTTGATTTGTAATTTTATGGATCTTCTGACGAGATCAAGTCATTCATATGATTCCACAAATGGTCTATGTGACATTCTGTTTCCAAAGTAGCATTCTCATTGGGTTGATTCCCACCTTATTGTGTATATAAGAACTAAGACAGGACTTTATCGGCTATAGTCCATCATTAACATGGATGCCTAGGAGCTAAAGACACTAAAGCGTCTGTTCTCTTATCCAATTATCATTGAACCATATATAGTTTTCTAGTAGGAAATCAACATATCGTGTCATTGTGAATTCTTCATATTGTTTTCCTTGTTTATGTTGGTTAACAATTTCTATCTACGTTTCTATTGTCTTTCAACTTTAAATAATATTCACTTCTTTTTCTTTTAACTGATTTTTCACCTTATTTGTTGATAGCTGAGGAGTTTCATTGATCCAAAAAGACATTTTAAAAGAGGAGACAAATCCAAGTCCCTCCCGAAGTATTTTCAGGTCAGTTGTTTGTTTGCTTCCATATTGAACTGTATCATTTTTGCAGCGAGCATTCTTAAAAATATATTTAGTTTGCAACGAGTATTTGCTTTGCAATACTCAGATTCAGGCTCAGTTCCATGGTTTGGTTGTTTGCTTTGCTTTTAGATTGAACTGTATCTTGTTTGTAAAGAGTATTACATCCTTACAATTGGTCAATACTTTAGGTTGGTACTGTTATTGAGCCTGCATCTGAGTTCTTCTCAGCCAGATTGAAGAAGAAAGAACGGAAGACAACCTTAGCTGATGAGCTGCTTTCTGGCGACGCCTTCAATGATTATAGGTAAGATAAACATGGAATGATTTGAACTATCCATTAGATCTTGCATGGCTAGTAAGCTTATAGCGAATCCAATTCACTTGATAGCAAAATCATATTTCAATTTTTTTTGGAGTCCAGTACTCAGATGTAGCTTGAAAGTGATTTTATATTCTGTGGATGCAAATGACAGGCTCCTTACTTTTTAATGAACGTATGGCATCTTAAAAGCCCAGCACTTTGTTTTTCCTGGCAAGATAAAGACCTATTTTCCAATGGCGCAGATTCTTTTCTACCTCTTCCCTGATTCCAAGTGTTTTTCAGATTGACAGCAGTCATTCCATCTCTTTTACTTTCTGACTCGTTTTCTTCAGTTCTCGTTGTCTTCTATCTTATCTTCTGACTCAAGAAGAATCCTAGACTCGTGCATTCATAAGATTCCTTAACTAGACTGTTTTTATATCTTACAGGAAACGCAAGGTCCGGGAAATTGAGGAGGCTCGTCGTCCTGGTGGCGTGGAGAAGTGGAAGAATAAGGGACGTCAGACATGGAAACGGGCTAACCAAAGAAGAAAATGAGTTTACGAGCTAACTGCATTTATATGCATGTGAAATTTTGTCTGCCTGCTGATCAGATACCAAGCTGATAGAAATGGAATCCCTCAGTACAGGGGTGTAATCACTGGAATTAATGAGCAAGCCAGGTTCAATCGCCGGTCCACCAGCAATCAAATGCACAATTTGAACAATACATTATTTCTTCGGACATCTAGTTCTGCATCTGGGTATCATCTGCACATTGTGAAGCTTGACCTGACTGTTACCTTCCACTTGTGATTTTATGGTTTGGCCCTTGTGCTACAAATTTACTTTGGAGATGCTATTTGAAATATTAAAACTAAGATTCATCTTAATTTTATGGGGAATTATGCATATAACAAGTTTAATTGGACTATTAATCTTTTTTAGCTCAAGGTTTAACACGCGAAAAGAAAGAACAAGAGAAAACTTTGAAAGAAAAAAAAGTGTCAAAGTGGATCAATCATTTCATGTTGGTTCCCTTCTGCCTACTGGTTTGCGATCTTCGATCCGTAGAATCTAACGGTGTGTGCATATTCGCGTCTTCCTATTCACTAAAATTCCGGCACCGACAAATTAACAAATAAATATATCTTAAGAAAATATAAGGAAATGCTTAGATTTTGACATGAATACGTTATTAATCAGAACCTAACGAGACGGTATCAATAATCATCTTATTTTTTCGGGTGTCGGTGAGGATATTTTTATAGCTTACAAAGTATTTGATAAAATAAATTAGAAATAAACGTTTAACGGGGGCCTCAAATTCTTGATCACTACAAAACTAATCAATATCTCAACCAAATACTAGACTGATAAAAATATTTATATTTTTAAATTCTTCCTTTAAGATATTGATGTTTTCTATTAATACACGTGACATTAGATGATGAATTCATGTGCGATGTCCACGTATTTCTTTTTCCATCATTCAAAGACATTATATGTTTCTTAGATAATCAAATTAAAATCTTTAATTTATCAATCAAGATATTTAAGACTTGAACAATTTCATAGATTCTTATTATATTATTACACATATTTTTTTAACGCCAGTAACAAATTATGAATAGCATTTAAAACATTATTAGACGTCATTTAAATGTTTTCATCAGTGCTTTGATGACAAATGCATCATGCACGGAGACACTTGTGTTTAAAGTTATCTGTGATAGTTACATGTTGAAAGATCTACGTCTGATGGTAATGAAAAGAAAAGAGTATAATAAAAAAGAGGTAAACATTATATATATTTCAATTTTATAATTTAGTGGAGAGAGAAAAAAAACTAATATTTCATTCTAATCAATTGTGAGAAAATAGTTTTACAACCTCCCTTTGTCATTAATATCTTTTTCAATTTGATTACCTTTAATTATATTCTCTTCCTCTAATATATATAGGTATTATATGACTTTGATGTACAAAATAAATATATTAACTATCTATATGAATATTTCTTATTGAAATGATAAAAGTTGAGTAGTCCTAAAGAATATATAATTGTCATATATGCACTAAGAAATGTGAACTAATGACAACTGAAATGCCTTCGTCATGACTCATGAGTTAAATAATTATGTCAATCCATTGTGTTGTCTTATTTATTTATTCTGTTACTGATCCAATTTAACAGAGAGAGAAGAGAGATCTTACTTATTTATTCTGCTACTGCTCCAATGAGAGAGAGAGAGAGAGAGAGAGAGAGAGAGAGAGAGAGAGAGAG
>LTAE01004687.1:1947-18873 GCA_001647135.1 Pontederia paniculata | reverse complement strand
TTAAGTATATCATTTCTGTTAAATAGTTTTCGAAAATAATATTTTCAGAAAATATTTTTTGGTATTATTTCTGATAATTATTTTTGGATATTCAAATAATACAATTCTATTTTGAAATACATTTTAGTATTTTTCTATTAGAATTATTTTTCGGACATAATAATTTTTTGCGTATAATTTTGACAAATTATTTTCAACTCTTTGTTTTAGTTAAAATTATTATTGGTATTATTATTTGTAAATTAATTCCTTGAGAAAATATTATTTTTCGGATAAGAATATTTTCAGTATTTATCATCAAAATTATTTTTTCGGATATAATATTTTTCGGGTATATTTATGACAAATTATTTTCAACTCTTTGTTTTAGTTAAAATTATTATTATTATTATTTGGAATTAATTCTTTGCGAAAATATTTTATTATATTTCGGAAAATAATATTTTCAGTATTTTTCCATTTGAATTATTTTTCTGATATAATAATTTTTGTTAGATAAAAAAAATACATATATATTTTTTTTTTATTGTACGAAATTTTTTGTGTATACAATTATCTATCGAGTATAATTAATACATCATTACCTTCCTGTTATATACTTTTATTGTTATTTCTGACAAAAAGTAAATTTTATTTTTTTTATAGAAAATGTCTAAATTTATGGTCGCAGAACTAGTCAAATTGAGTCGTTTTAACGGTGCCAACTACGACACTTGGGGTCATAGAATTAGATACGGGCTAGATCATGATGGTCTACAAACATACATTAATGCCGCTCAACCAGCTCTTCCAGAAGGTGCCACTGATGAGCAGAAGATAGCTCATGCACAAGTTATAGAACAAAGGAAGTCTGGTGATGAGAAAGTGAGAACTTTCATACTGATGTATATGAAAGATAATTTGATTAGGGTTTTCGAAAGTTGTGAAAATGCCTATGAACTTTGGCAAGTTCTAAAGGAAAAGTACGCATCCAAAAGGGATATGAATGTGCAGTTACTATTACACATGCACACCACTTGCAAGATGAAGCCAGACGAAAATGTGTCTGATCATGTGAACAAGATGATTGTTATGGCAAAGGATTTGGAAGCAGCAAGTTGTGCGCTACCAGAGCCGCTGCAGATAACCTCGGTACTCAACAGTTTGCCACCTGCTTTTGACATGACCGCCACAGCTGTCCGGGTGAATGAGTCAATCAAAAGGGTTGCTGAACTGCCCTCCATCTTGGCTATTGAGCAGGACATGACCAAGGAAAAGAAGAAGATTGATGTCTTTGACGTGGAGGAAATTGCTGAAGAGCATGAGGAGGAAGCCCACGCTGTGCACCACCGCAAGCAAGGCGGGCCAAGCTTCAGCTCTAGGAAAAGACAGTTCAAACCTAGGATTGGACAACGCAAGGTTGCAAGAGGAGCTTGTCACAATTGCGGGAAGTTTGGTCATTTCAAGTCAAGCTGTCCTGCAGGTTCTGGACAAGACGGCAACAGAGGCGCACCCAGTGGACAGGGAAGCGGAAGACAGGGCAAAGCAGCAGGAGCCAGCAAATTCTCCTTTGCCACAGTGGTTGAGTGTAATGCGATGACAACTGACATAGAAGGCTGGTGGATCGATTCAGGTGCCACCCGTCATATTGCCAAGACCAAGGAGGGTCTTATTGACTTCAAAGAGGTAGCAAAAGGGGAACATAGAATATACATGGGGAACAATACTTACCTCGACGTCGAGGGAATTGCCGAGTATAAGCTGGATCTCGGAGACAGCTTCATGATACTCAAGAACGTATTGTTCGCGCCAGGAATAAGGCGCAATTTGATTTCTGTTCCTGTGCTTTTGCAGAAAGACTTTGAAGTTAGATTTTATAGTGGTCGTGTCACGATAGGCAAAAACACGAAGGTCTATGCAACCGGAAAGTATGTACCCGGGCATGACTTGTTTTGCCTAAATGTAATAAAGTCTGATGAAATAAAAGACTCTTCTCAGTATACTCTTTGTTATATGTCCGACTATGATCTATGGCATGAAAGGTTAGGACATCCAGGAAACTCGAAAATGGAACAAATAAAGAAAATGAGTTTAGTGTCCAATATTTTTGGCGCAAGAACAATGCCTTGTGAGCATTGCTTGGCCGGAAAAATGACAAGGACCCCGTTTTCTGTAGGGACAAGGTCAACAGAATTATTGGAACTAATACACTCAGATATTTGTGGTCCATTGAGTGTTCCTACTTATAAGAGTAAAGAGTACTTTATTACATTTATTGACGACTACTCTAGGTATTGCTATGTATATCTCTTAGAAAGAAAGTCAGAAGCGTTTGAGACTTTCAAGAGATACAAGGCACAAGTAGAAAAAAGGTTAGGAAAACCTATTAGGTGCCTAAGGACAGACAGAGGAGGAGAATATACCTCCCGGGAATTTGAGAACTACTGCATTTCAGAGGGCATACGTAGGCAGACTACGATGCCGTATACGCCGCAACAGAATGGTGTGGCGGAGAGGAAGAATAGAACTCTGATGAATGCAGTGAGATGTATGTTGTCCCACTCGGGTATGCCAAAACGCTTTTGGGGTGAGGCATTGATGACCGCGAGTTACATACAGAATAGGATTCCCACCAAGTCCGTGGAATTTACGCCATACGAATTATGGAATGGCAGGAAGCCCTCGATGGGCCATCTCCGAAAATGGGGATGTAAAGCGCACGTAATGATTCCTAGTCAGCATAGGGACAAGCTGGACTTTAGGACGGAAACGTGCAGGTTTATTGGATACTGTGAACGTTCCAAAGGGTATAGATTCTTCCACCCAGAGAAAGGCCTTATAGAGAGTCGTGATGCTACTTTTCTTGAGAACGAAAAGGAGCAAGTCCGGGGAAATGAAGAACCCCTCACGATTCTAGATGACGGTGGAGACAACTCTAGAGATACACTGGATTATCCAACAGTGGGAGTTGATGATTTACAGAATGATATACCTTTGGAAGAAGTGGAGGAACCCATTATTTCCACGAGTATAACCGGCACCAAACGTCCACGGTTAACACCCGCACATTTGGATGACTATGTTCTGTACCAGTGCGAGGCGTCGTGTTACTCTGTTGATGTTGAGATAGAGGATTGTACAGATCCTGTTACGTATAAAGAAGCAATGGCTTCTAGTGAATCGGAGTCATGGGCGGCCGCCATGAAAGATGAAATGGACTCGATTCACAACAACGGAGTGTGGACATTGTGTGATTTGCCGGAAGGTAGGCAATCAGTCGGGTGCAAATGGGTATTCAAGAGGAAGTACCGTGCTGACGGTTCTCTTGATAGGCACAAAGCGAGATTGGTGGCCAAGGGTTATACTCAGCAAGCCGGAATAGATTTTCAGGAAACTTATTCTCCGGTGGCTAAGTTTGCGTCCGTTCGGGCGATCTTAGCGATAGTGGCATATATGGATTTGGAATTGTACCAAATGGACGTCAAGACAATATTCTTAAATGGAGAACTGTCAGAAGACGTATATATGCGGCAACCTGAAGGGTTTCAGGTGAAAGGTCAGGAGAATAAGGTGTATAAACTCCGAAAATCGTTATATGGCTTAAAGCAATCGTCTAGGCAATTGTACTTGAAGTTCCATGAGACGATGATCCAATTTGGTTTCAGGACGAACAAATTTGATCATTGTGTCTACATCAAGAAGAGTGGGAGCAGTTTTGTGATATTGTCATTGTATGTATATGACATATTGCTTGCCGGAAATGATGTAGAAATGCTCAATGAGATCAAGAAGAAATTGAGCAAGCAATTTGAAATGACAAACATGGGTGTGGCCTCTTATGTACTAGACATTCAAATTAGTCGTGACAGAAACTCAAGGAGCTTGAATTTAAGTCAAGAGCAGTACATTAACAAGGTACTGAGGAGGTTCGGGATGCAGAATAGCAGTCCCGCACCGACACCGCTGGTGGTTGAAAAAAGACTGAGTAAAAGTCAATGTCCCAATGCAGGGCAAGAACCATTGGGTGAGCTTTATGCAGAAGTGGTTGGAAGCCTAATGTATGCAATGCTTTGTACGAGGTCCGATTTGGCTTACGCGATAAGCTTGGTTAGCAGATTTCAAAGTAATCCCAGGAATGCCCACTGGGAGGCCATTAAGAGGATACTACAATATTTGAAAGGTACGGTACAACTAAGATTGACATACCAGGCTGATACACTCGATGCTGTAGGATATTCGGATGCGAATTTCAATGGTGATATAGACGACCGCAAATCCACATCAGGTCATTTATTCTTTCTGGGTGGAGCAGTCGTTTCTTGGGGCAGCAAGAAACAAGGATGTGTGGCTAGACACACACAGGAGGCTGAGTATGTTGCTTGTAGTACAACAGCCATCCACGGAGTTTGGCTCCGACGCTTTCTTTTGGAATTGGGGCTCGATTTGCTCAATGGACCTTTACCGATGTACTGTGATAATCAAGCCGCAATTAGCTTGATACACAGTGGAGCCAACAGTTCAAAAGGAAAGCATATTGAGATTGAGTATCACTATATTCAGGAGATAGTGGACAAGAAGGAAATAACAGTGACCTATATGCCTACGAGTGACATGTTACCTGATTCTCTCACAAAAGGAATTGCAGTCGGTACATTTATCAAGCATGTGAGCTTGATGGGACTCAGGAATGTTTGAGTCAGTGCGAAGTATTCACGGATAGTGGAACTTCGAGATAAGATCTCTAGTTAGACTACTCACGGATAGTGGGAGTGCTAACACAGTGACCACATTGGTCAAGTGGGAGATTGTTGTAGTGACCAAGTAGTCACCTGAGCGTCGTGTCTCTCCGGCGAACGGACGCACCTGAAGTCGTTGGAACCGCCGGACGCGAAATGCCACCTTTGAGGGACGGATGAGTGCGGGCATGACGGCTATATAATGGATTGGACGCATCCCGGGAGTCCCCATCGGTGATCCGAAACTTTTCTTTCTCTTCACACCTCCGCTTCAGCCGCTTACCTTCCATCGCCCTCGCTCGCCTCTACCTCAAGGTTCAAAAGGAAACACTCCTCCAGCACCCGATTCTTCGTTCCCACTACAAGAAAAATACTAATTTCTAACGGAAATATTAAAAAATCCGTCAGAAACAGTTTCTGATAGAATTTCTAATGGACTATGAACATCAGAAAAATGCTCGTTGGAAAAAAAATTCTGACGGATAAAGGAATTTTGAGAGTAAAGACCGTCAGAATTTCTGACGGACATAAAGCCCGTTAGAAATTCTAATGGGCTCTAAGCCCGTCAAAAACTCTAACTGGCCCATATCCGTCAAAAATTCTGACGGGCTTTTGTGCCCGTCGAAAATAATTAAAATAATAAAAAAATAATAATTTACAAAAAAAATTATATTAAATTTAATTTATATATCATTAAATTTAATTTACAAGCGGAGCATATACTATGTATTTCGTTCCAAAAGTTTAATTTACAAATCATTATCAGTATCTTCATGAGCTTGCCCTTTCATCATTTGTCTCATCATTTCTCTCATTTTTCTTCTTTGCATGAGTCGGGCTTGTTCCATTTGCATTTCAAATCATTGTTGCATCTGCCATTCTATTCGTTCTTGCATTTGTTGTTCCATTTGCTTAAAGTCGTTCATCAACACATCGTTGTATCTCTTCACTTGAATAGATCGATGCAGATTTGCGTGTTGATCCTAAGTCAACATAAGTGATAGATGAACCTAAACCATAAACATGATTTTTGTTCGTGCTGACATGTTTCCTCCAAAGTTCTCTAGTTGACTTTGGGGTGCCTCCGTAACTAGAGTGATATGCTCCGCTTATTTAGTTTTAAATCCTTCCTGAAATATAATTGTAAATAAAAACTTAGCTAAATTAAAATATTGAATCAAATATTAAGAGATATTAACATCTTACATATGTGTTCTTTGCAAATTTTGAAACTCAACTCTTATCTTTTCTGTGATGAGTTCTCAAAAAACTTCATCTTCTGTCGGTTTCTCATCGCGCTCCAATTCCTAAAAGAAATTTTATCAACAATTAATTTGGAATAAAATTTTTAACATAACATATTAGAATACTATAACATATCATTCTTTGGGCGGTGGTACCCCTAGAAATACAATTACCCGCATATAGACAAGCGCCTTATTCAGATGCGTGATTAGCCTTCACTTTTTCACTTTTATTTTATACTCCTCAGTGGACCATTTAGAAAGTAAGTTGATCAATACATTCTCGCCAATCCAATTAGGCCTAATTTGTGCAGCTCGTGCTTCAAATAGCATTGAAGACAATACTTTTGAACATCGAGTGTTAAATACTTTCCACATAACTTCATTGTTCTCGGCATCCTATCAAACATCAGCCCTCAAAATTTCACGAATTAGAACATAAATATTATCATTCATGAAAGAAAATTATAAAACAAACCTGAAATTTCCTGAACCACATTTGTCTGGTGTCAAGAGGTATTTCCTTTTAAGAAAGCTAAGATTGTTCATATCTCTATCGAATAACTTTAATCAAAGCAGCGACAACATGTTTCGAAGGCACAAACCTACACATTAAATAATTAAATTGATGTATAAATAAATTATGTTAATTAACTTACCCAGAATATCCATCGGGTTGCAAATATACTTTGTATTGTTGGTTCGAAGTGATAATATCTCGAACATAATCATTATCATTTGAAACTTGTGTCGGTGTATCAACAATACCGGGTGACGATGTGCCGGATAATGACTCATCATCATTATGTGTTGATGGACATCTTTCTAATATTCTAACGCTCTGGGAAGAATTTTCTTGTCCTTGTTCAAAATCATTATCAGAAAGACCAGATGATCCATCGGTTTTCTCTTTGCCCTTTCCTTTTTCCTTGCGAAATCGGGAAAACATTTATAGAAAAAATAATATAAAATTTAAATAATATATGCACAAATATGCATTTATTATTGAGGAGAATATTATTTAAGTTCATCAAACATAACATGAAAATATTGAAGAGAATGACATTGTGTTGTATCTTCATTTAAACAGTCAGGAGAATGATATTCGTAACTGGCAAAATCATTTTCTAATGTCTAGAGGCTCTTATAACAATACAGAGAAAATATTTTAAACAACAAAAATGATGATTATAAATATTGTATAACAAATAAAATATTAACAATTAGACACTCACGAGAAGGTAAAGATATCGGATAAGAAATAACTTCATTAACTTCGTCTGGTGAGGGCGAGTGGTCAGACAATTCATCAACTTCATGTAGATGCATCCTTAACTATTACAAAATATAAAATAATTGATCTTTTAATACAAATACAAATTCGAAAGATACTTAACAACATCAATAAAGTCATATCCAGAAATTCTTGGAGGAAGCAAATCATCAACTATCTTTTGTTTCTTCAAGGCAATTTTATTTTTTCTATAAGTGTGTTCAATAGACAAGAATTGTCTATGACAATCGAACAAAGAATTTTTTTTCTCTATATTTTAAAATAAAAGCTTTTGATTTATGCATATATATGGACACACTAATTTACCTACGGTCATCCATCTTGATAACATTCCATATGCAGGAAAATCATTAATTGTCCACATTAATGTTGCTTTCATTGTAAAATTTTGTGTCGTTGACCTGTCATATGTCAAGACATCATTCCACAAAGTTTTCAATTCATTGATTAATGGTTAAAAATAAATATCTATCTTATGCTTGTGATTATGAGGACCATGAATGATGCAAGCCAAAAACATATATGGAGCAGTCATACATACTCCAGGAGGTAAGTTATATGGAGTGACTATCACCAGCCAACAAAAATAAGGAGTCGAAAATTGAGAATATAGAGTAAATTCATCTACACATAAGCCAAGTCTTATATTTCTAAGATCATATGCGAAATCTGGGTATATTCAATCAAAATATTTTCATGCCTCACCATCAGATGGATGTAACATAACACCTTCCTTAATATTGTGCTCGACATGCCATCTCATGTATGAAGATGAATTCATAGAAGAATATAATCTTTTAAGTCTTGGGATAAAAGACAAATAATGCATTCTTTTCACTGAAATTATATTTTTTATTTTTACCCATAATATTTAAAAATTTGTACCTTTCAGCACCACAAACTTTGCACTCTCTCAAATCTATATCGTCTTTGTAAAATAGCATGCATTCATTTTCACAACAATCTATCTTTACCGATGAAAGACCAAGTTTAGAAACTAATTTTTTGGTTCTATAATAATTAAATGGAATTTGTGATCTTGTTGGTGTCACCTCCTTCAATATTTTCATAATAGCGTCGAAGCATGCATGTCATATATTATGATCTGATTTAAGACTCAACATCCGAACGACCAATGATAATTCAGAATGAGTTTCATACCCCGACCATAATGACTAACTTGAAGCATTTCATAATTTATAAAATTCTTCAATTTCTTCATTAGGTGACTCTTCATGAAATCTAACATGTCCATATTATGTTGATGCAGCATCGTAAACTAAGTTCTCATATCTATGGACTACATCATCATCTGTTGCAAATTGATTAACTAACTCTTCATTACTATTGAAACTAGGTTCTTCTTCTTCTTCAAAGTCGATCCAATACCAATAATTAGATTTAAAACCTTTTCTTATCAATAAACTTTAACAGTTTTAATTGATTGAAATTTTGTACTATAACATTTTAAACATAAACATTTAATTGTTTATTCTCGCATATACTTAGACGATTGACACACAAAATTTATGAAATATTCAACTTCATTCACAAATTCTTATGTAAGTTATCTATGATCAAGATTTGTTCTATTATATATCCATCAACGAGTTTTCGGAGAAAATATTTTCTTCTGCAATAATTATATAACTTCTAAATTAATACAATAATATTCAAACAGTTTCACAATTAATATTAAAAATAAATAATTAAGCAAATCAAATGATATAATAATTAAATAACTAAACAATATTCAAATAATTTCACAACCAATTAGCTATTTTTAATAATAAATAATAAAAAATCATTAGCTTAAACTAACAAGTAACATTAAAAATAAAAATAATTACACTAAACAATTATGACATAAATTTAAATAATATAAATAAAATATTAAAATAATCAACATTAAACTAATTCATTAAATTAGTAATAATACAGGGTTTCGTTTCAGTTTCTGGATTGATTCGGTGGCCACTTGTTCTTGTTCGTTCTTTGCGGATTCGTAGGAATGGAGGAATTGCTTCATATGCGGAGTGGAAATCGCTGACACTGTGCTTCGCTGAGCATCCTTTTCGGAGTAGTAGATCGTTTCTTCTTGGCAATGAGGTGGATTCTCTTCTTCTGGTTTGACATTTATCGTTTTCTTTTTCAAACTTGATGGATGATGAATCACAGAATGTTACAGTTGAATTTTTTTTTCCTTTTTTTCCTTTTCTCCCTGTGATTGGGAACAGCACTGTCGCCAAAAGAGTGCGAGTTCTGCCACTTCTTCCTTCACATACCACAGTACGGAGGTGGGACAGCGTCGCTTAGGCTTCGTTTGGATGTTTAGTGATGAAGGAATTATGATGGATAGGTTGAGGATGGTTAAGAAGGGTTGAAAATTTATGAGTTCAGGAAGGTTATTTTAGCCTATGTTTAGATAAATATAAATGATAATGGATGGCATAAGATAACCAATATTTCGTTTGAATAAAAATTTAAGAGATGGATAGAAAAGAATAATTTTATTAAAAAGTCTCTTTTACCCTTTCGAATTGAGAAATGATGCTTATGTATCGATAAATTGTAAACTAGAGAATTAATANAATTTAAGAGATGGATAGAAAAGAATAATTTTATTAAAAAGTCTCTTTTACCCTTTCGAATTGAGAAATGATGCTTATGTATCGATAAATTGTAAACTAGAGAATTAATATTTTACATATTACGTACAAGAACTCTAGGATCTTTGCTTGCATGCATTAAAAAAAATGATAAAAATAATTTAAAATAGTAAACGAGACTAAGGGTAGGTTCGGAATAAAAAGTCTAACCCATTCAATTCCACCAAATCGATGAAAAAAAATATAGTGGTTTTAAAGGTTATCATAACCCTCCATAACCTTTATATCATCAAAAAATAAAATATCCAAACATGAGTTATAATAACTCTTTTTAACTCATCCATCAGTAACCCTCCACATCCACCCCTAACCCGTCATCCAAACGAGGCCTTAATGTCACTTTTGCAGCAGCGTCCATCGTTCTACATCATTTTGCGGGTAAACTAGTATTCATCAAGCTCATCATTTTGCTAAGCGAATTCATCAAAATTATTCTGTTATGTTTATTGTCCGTTACATTCTTTCTTTTTAAGGACGGCGAAGAATGATGAACACTTGTTTCTTCAAAGTAAAATATTCTGTGTATAGCTTGCAGTTAGTTCTGTAATAGAACCAAAACGGTATATCAGTCAAGTGGAAAGAAGGTAAACTTCATCTTTGGTGTTGGGGTGTCGTGGATGAAGGCACAGTGATAGTGCTATCACTTGGATATGTATAAGGACATCTAGGAGAAAATGTATTTCTACTAAATTATTAACATAGTTTGCACTCTGCTCAAATTGGTGTATGGGTATGTGGTTCTGTTTATTGAGTTGCCTCAAAATTCATGTTCTCCATGTTAGTTAATATCCCCAGTTGTTCCATCTTCCATAATTGTTTATCTATTTGTGTATTCAAAGAGTTGTCTTGTTGACTAATTCAAAGGACCCTAAAATATGTGTTAAGAATTATCTCATCACTTGAAAAAATGAAATTCACATTATGTAATTTTTTCAAGTATTCAAAAAAAGATATCCAAGTAATGGCTTCTGCAAAATTCTGAGAAAATGAATGCCCTTTTCTTGTATAACCTTTGGAGGTTAATTATTCCTGAATTAGCTATATAAGTAGGAGTTTTCAGTAAGGTCCCATCTGTTGTGACTGAAACTTGAAATTTCAGATATAGTGAAGGAATGTGAAAAGAATAGCAGAGAAAACCAAAGAATATCTTTGATTGGACCATAAACTTTTGAGATATTATGGTAGTGAGTTTCCTATATGTTTTTACTTTTTACAGTTTGGCATAGAGAATTTTGTGCACTTGTTTCTGCCAGAGTATTAATTATTAAATATTGTGGTTTGGATGATTAAGACCTTGGTTAATCATCCTTCTCGCCGATCAAAATACATATTGTGGAGTTAGGGAGTACATATTGTGAAGAAAGGACTCTGTGCAAATGAAAAGGATGGGGCAACGAATCTATAAGCAAACGTTTAGCTCTTTAGAGTTCTATGTCTATCGATCGACGCATTCTCTAAGCATCCGTTCATTATTTGAGAGATGCAAATGCTTGTTTGTTGTGACTCCAGAAAATAACAGTGGTTTCTTTTTCTGTTTCTTGAACAGTCGGATGGTTTGTGTCATTGTACTAATTCTGCACTTGGAAACATAGAAATCTCATGCTTTCTGTTTGTGTGCCAATGTGATCTTAGTAAAAGGTTGAGCTTAACAAAGGATGACTGATTAATTTAACATTTTGCTCAGAATTATGCAATCATAAAAATGTCAAAAAATTGTTGCGAAAAAATCGAATAGCTAAAAGTAATGTTTACTGAGAAATATAAAGTCAGGAAAATGTCATTTTGTCAGTAAAAGGTCGTGTATAGGTATCTCAGTGTAACCTATTGAGTATGACCATTAACACAAAGGACGATGCATGATCTTCCACTTGTTCAGTTTTATCAGCTATGACTATGGATACCATATTACCATGTTTCAATTACCTGTTAAAATTCAAATATCAGCTATGACTTACCTACGTCGTCATAGTAATCATGTTAGTTGTATTTTTGCAACCTTCTTCGTGGGCTTTAAAGTTAGTTAAATGCATACTTTGAGATAACAAACAAACACACAACACACACATAATTCTTAACCTATATTTATGAGAATAAGGAATGTGTTCTTTTCAATGATGACATGATGTCGCAGGCTGGTAGCTCATCCAGTTATGGTTCATGACTTACTTCAGAAGTCAATGTTTATGTTTTGCATATTGGTTCTTATTTATGGTAAAAAATGTTTTTGCCAACTCTTTTTCGCATATTACATAATCTCATTCTCAATTAAGAGGTCTCCAATTCTCGTACTAATTTTTTTTGTTGTCACCCTAATATCTGAAAAACGGTGTCAGTTTATTAATCCGCGCCTGCGCAGTAGTGTAGCTTGTCCATAAGTTGAGTCTAGCCTATCATAGCCTCGATTAATTTGGCATTATCTCGGATCACGTGTTTGACTGTGTAGGTGAGGCTTCTAGTGAAAATTTTTTATATTCACATGTTTCGAACTCGAGACTTGCTTAAGTAAGAAGAAATCACTTACCACTCTATCCCCACCTCCGTTGATCAATTCTCGTGCTAGTTAAAACAAAAAATATATATATACCTTTAATTGGAAGTGATGGTCGCCATTCCACAAAGTTGAAAGCTATATTGTCATTGAAGTCGAAGCTTGCCAGAAGGGTAAGTTGAAAGGTCTAGGACCAACTCCCGTCTCCAATATGAAAATTAGAGCCGGCGGTCAGAAGTTTGAATCCGAAGAAGAGAATTGTAAATCAATGAACTGGCTGTCTTGTGTCATTCCATACATTCCATTATTTGAATTGATTAAGTGATCATGAGGCTTGTAAGCAATCTATAAATCATGAATTGATCTATTAACATTAAATTATCATCGAGGTTAAGATTTTATTTGAAAATATAAAATCATACGCATCAAATTGATCATAAGTACGAGAAATTAAGTTAATTTTTTATGCTACCAAAGTAGGAAAGACTTATACTTCACGATAAAAAAAATTATTTAAAGAAGAACACTCTTTCTTATTGAAAAAAAAATAACAATTGTATTTTCATTTGTTTTGTCTCATATTTTAATATCAACATATTTAATTTATAAAGATATCAATTTATCAACCAAACAAAAAATATTTAAATAAAATATCATATTATTAAGAGTATATATCTATATTTATTTTATTTATATTTCAATGTCAAACGACTCGGAAAATAACTTGAAATACCAAAGTGTTTTTTCCCTTTCTTGTGTAAAAATCAAGTAAATATTTTATCTTTTTGTGTAAATTAAAGATGTGCAGAAGGGAAAAAAACGAAATTTTCAGAAGTATCAGTCCTTTTTCTCTTCTTTATTTTTCAATTTAAAAATTATTTTCTTATCATTTTGTTCTTCGTGTGGACTTTGGGAGGAAAAATAATCATTTGATTACTTTCACTAATCCAACTTGGAGAATGAGGGATTAAAATTAATTTCATTTAGAGCTGATATTCATCGAGTTAAGAATTGAGATTATTAATTATGGGTTCATAAAAGAGATTTTTTTAATATTTTACATTCAATTAAATTATTAAATGTTGGAGTTTTGAATATCCATGGAGCTCAAGTAATCTTCAACAAAAATAATTTGGAAGGAAAAAATGATAATGCATCTTGTAAAGAAACAATTGGTAACGGGTACTTGATTACCCAAATCTTCTATCATCTTTTCTCCACCCGAAAGAAAAAAAAGAAGGAAAAAACAAATGGAAATAGAAACTAGCAATCTCCGGCGTGTTGCAACTCCACTTTTTTTTAATCCGTTGGATGTTTCTTCGTCATGCAATCCACACCATCTCTTTCTCTTTCTTGTCACGCCCCAAAACAACCACTCGACCAACCAACAAAACCAGCAAATAAACCCGACCGCCGCGAACGTGCCGCGGACCGCATTATCCCGCCACCGCCCGGCGGCGGCGTTCCTTCCAACCGCACCCTCACACACTAAACTCCAGTCCCTTCCTCCTCACGCCGGCGTCGGGAACCGGTGGTTCCACCACGCCGGCACCTCCCTGTCGCCGCTCGCCGCCTCCTGGCACCTCCTAAGCCCTTCCCCTCTCTGCCACTCCCACCGCTCCACGTCCTCCTCCGCCGTCTCCGGAGACGTCTCGTCAGCTTCCTCCTCCCGCCGAGCCTCCTCGAAGAACTCCGCTTCGATAAGATGCAACCTGAGCCGCCCGTCCTCGCGCGTGGCGCAGAGGACCTCCGGCCGCTCGATCCGAACCTCCCTCAGGATCAGCCGCCCGCCTTCTCTCGCTGCCTTCATGAACCCCGTCGGCCGCCCATCGCTATTCGCCATCCACTGTAGCGGCGGCGGGAACTTTCTCCTCTCTTCCTGCCACCGCCAACGGACCGGACCCCGGGCGATCTCACCCCCCACCTTCTCCGCCTTCCCATCGGCTGCAGCGGCCTCTCTGTCCGCGTCCTCGTCCGCGGCGGCTGCCTCCAACGCGGCCTCTTCCTCCGGCTCGAGCGTGCCTTCGCAGCTCTCGGATCCGAGGTTCTCGGTGCACAGGCGGAGCCTGTCGCGGTGACCAGGTGAGCCGTCGTGGAGCTTCTCCGGCGGGTGTCCGGCGATGATCCGGAGGGCCTCTCCGGGGAGGTAGTGCATGCTCCGGCGACGATGCGGCGAGCGCCGGCGGTGCTCGTCGGCTTCGTGGAATCCCAACGACAACGAGTTCATGCTCTTACATGAACCCATCATCTTGTCGATATAAATAAGGCAGAAATCTGCGTCGAAGAGGAGTTCGAGGAAGCCTCGGAGCTCGAGGGAGATGTTTATAATGAGAAGCTTTCGGGGTAATAAAGGAAGAAGGTAGGGGTATATTTGGTAATTAGTATGTGATAGTTTGTAACGCCCGAAGGGAGTTGTAGTTAGATTTTAAAAAAAAACGTCTGAATTTGAAAAGTACGGTCTGAAGGCAAGCCACGTTTAGCGCCGCCGATTTGGAACCGTAGATTTCCCAAGGGCCCACAGGCGCCACCTCAGCACGATATGGTAAATCTTTCAAGTTAAAAAGATTACATTACGATCTACGGGTCAAAAGTGATTTGGGTCTGATAGAACTTTTTAGACGAAAAAAATATTCGGCTTGGATAATTCTTTTTAAAAAATGAAAAAAAAAATTAATTTTTAATTTTTTAGGTTCCCATATTTGTATTACTTTAAAATTTAAAATAATATTATTAAATAATATTTAAATTTATGAATTGATAACAAAAAAATTATATTTTAGTATCATCGTGTGTATTCTATAATTTTTAACATATATAATTTATATTTTAATTGAGTGATTTTATTTATATTTGAAGAGATTTAAAATCTAAAATATATATAATATTAATTAAGTAGGACTATATAAGATTGCGTTCGGCTAGTGAACCGGCCCAAAATGACGTTTATCACAATGAGGCCAAGAATTTAATGGTGAGAATTTCATGTCACATAATTTCAGATTCTCAACTTTTGATTTCTATTTTCAGGAACCGGATCATTCCGACTTTGATCCTTTTTTTTTTCTCTTTTTCTATGTGACGACCCTCTTTCCTCCTATTCTTTCACACGCACACACTCTCTCAGCTAATTTTTAACTTATTTTTAATGTAAATTTAACATAATATAATTATATTTTAATTTTAAATAATTTAATAATATTATTATAAAATGATTGATTAACTAGTCTTTTATCTTCTTAAGTTATTTTAGCTTAATTTGATTTATATATTTTTTTATAATTTCATAAATTATTGTTAATTTAGGTTGATCATATCACATAATTATTTTACATCACAATATTTATTATTCATAAATTAATATGAGATTATTTTATTATTTTTTTGAAATAAATTATTATATTATGATAAATTTTATTATAAAAGACAAATATTTATCATAATATTTAAATTTAATTTAAAGTATTAGTTTTACTATAATATATATCTTATTTTTTTTTGTTGTCATATTTTATCGAAACATCAATGGAACCTATCAATTTATTTTTTAATTTTCATCATTATTTTTTAGTTCATTCAAATACTATTAAAATTAATCTATCAATTCAACTATTAATTAAGAATTTTTTAAAAAAATTAAATTCTAACTTCTAAACATAGCCCTATTTGACTTAGCTTATAATCAGTTAAAAATTACTTATAAGTTAATTTTAAAAATTCTTCAAACAAATAAATAAAAAATATATTTATCTGTTATTAAGGTAACAATTGATAAGTTGAAAAAAATAAATATGATCTCCATCTTATTTTTAAAGTTGTTGACTTAATTTTTTTAATCACTATATTAATCTTTCACTCATAATTTTTGAATATTATTATCATATAGATTCAAGAATATCTTAGTTAATATTTATTTTAATAAATATTATAACTACTTGTTGATATTATTAATATTTTATCTAAATATATAACTACTTATCAATATTAGTGTTTATGAGATATTTTTTTACAAACTCTACGTGTTTTTTTCTTTAAACTTTGAAAGCGTAAATTGGACCATTTGGTTCAAGTAATTGAGTTTTTTTATGTTTTTATCTTGAGATGAATTATTTAAAATTTATTATGCTTACAATTTTTTGATTAACAGATGAAAAATTAAGAAAAAAATAGGAATCATACCAAATCCAGAATAAGCCTTTAATTCAAATTTTAATTTAACATTTTGTGTATACATTCTTTTGTATAACCGAGCAACAAAAGAAATCGGACTACCGACGTGTGATTGTATTAAAAGTTTTCATATCACAAGAACAAATATCGAAAAATATTTTATTATCGGCATAACCTTATAGTTGAGTATAGTTAATTCCTGGACTACATTAGTTAGGAATTAATCCACATGGAGGTCAGATCTGAAAAAGAAACACGTAACATAGATACCGCATGCATGTATATTATTATTATTATTATTATTATTATTATTATTATTATTATTATTATTATTATTATTATTATTATT
>LTAE01004686.1:6642-25691 GCA_001647135.1 Pontederia paniculata | reverse complement strand
TATATATATATGTATATATATGTATATATATATATATATATATATATATATATATATATGTATATGTCGAGGACATAATTGCTTATGCATTAGTGTGACTAAAAATGTGGAGTCCCTATAATTATCAACTTATAAGGATATCATCTCGTTTGACATGTGTTCAAAATCAGAGCAATAGATTGCTACTAAGGTGAGGAGATGAAATCTTTTCACAAGAACGAGACACGAGCTGAAAGGTAAAAATGTTGTAGGTTGCAAGTGGATTTTCAAGAAGAAAATTGAAATTTCTAAAGTTGAAGGCACTCAATATAAATCACGTCTAGTTTACTAAAGGCTATAATTGGAAAGAGGGAAATGAACTAAGATAAAATCTTCTCATCAATTATTAGACATACTTTCATTCGAGTGTTGTTCGTCATTGTAACATGGTTGAACTTGAACAATGAAATGTGAAGAATGTCTTCCTATATAGAGAACTCGAAGAAGACATCCTAATGAGTCAACTAGAGGAATTTTCTATTCCAAGAAAGACCAAATTTGCATATTGAAAAAGTTTGTATGGACTGAAGTAGTCTCCACGACATTGGTACAAAAGGTTTCATACTTTTATAATTAGTAAGAGATTTATCAGAAGTCTCTATAATTATTGTGTATATCATAAAAAGGTGAATGACGAATCTAACATTTATCTGCTCTTGTATATTTATGATATGTTTATTGCTGCTAAGAACATGTTAGATGTTCAAGGTCAGAAAAAATTCTTAGTGCAGAATATGACATGAGGGATTTTGGTGCAGTTTAGAAATTTTTGAAGATGAAGATAGTCAAGGACCGCACACACGGTAAACTCTTTTTGTTTTAGAAAAGTTATATTTAGAAAATTTTATTCAGGTTCATAACAGCTTCAACGAAGTCCTTGAACATTTCACTAGTTTCAGATGTGCACACTTCCACGAGTTCCGCACCACAATATGATATAGAAGGAGTACATATATCATGTTTCTTATGTCAATGCAGTGTAAAGCTTAATGTATGTTATGGTGTGTATGAGATTTGACATTATACATGCAGCTATTATTGTTAGTAGTTTCAAGAGCAATTCAGGAAAAAAAAATATTAGCAAGTAGAGAAGCGCATATTTTGATATCCAAGAGGAACAACTGATTTGACCTCATATAGAATGTTTGCTTGTTAGTTATTCTGATTCAGATAATAGTTCAAATGTTGATGGGAGACGATTAATAACAAACTATATTTTCTTTGTTATCAATTGGAATGTTACTATATATTCATAAATTATATTGTCTGCTATTGAGATAAAATACATGACATGTTCATAATTACGAAAGAAGGGATCTACTTAGTTAGAGAACTTGGACTATTTCGAACAATAGTGTATTGTGACAACTTGATTACAATATATTGGACCAAGGATCAAGTGCATCACCAAATACATTGATATTAACTATATCATAGAATAAAGGTGTAGAATATTGATGAACAAATAATCTAGTTGATATGTTCATTAAGTTGATTTCTTATAGCAAGTTACAATATTATTTGAACTTACTTAGTATAAATAATTGACAGTAATCTCAAGACTCATGTTAGAGGTGATAAAGCATGACATATCTTATATTATGAAGATTATTCAAGTCAAGATAGGAATTTATTAAAAGATTATAATTTTAATCCAATAATAATAATACTATGCATCATAATCTCTCAAATAATTAGAATAATGAAGTCGTCCATCCCATACGAAAATTTCGAATTTAGACGATTTTAATATTTTTATTTTCTAGATTATATGAAAATTTCTATTTAAACACGGAAACTAAATTATTTCGATTATTATAAGAAAGAACCACATAATTTAAACATTCTCAAATTATGCATTATTTTTTCTCTCGCATTTCTTATAACATATGTAATTTTTATGAAATTTAGATGAATTTTACGCATTTATATTAATATATTTTGGCATCGAAGTATGATTTAAGAGTTGAACATAAAAAAGTTCACTAGAAATATTTTTCCTTTTGAAATAGACTTTTCTATTAATATATCTAATTCTACAATGATCCTATCACATAAACAACATTTCACTATTTATAAATTCACGCTATCTCAAATCAATATTCCACATAAAATTATCATTTGTGAGGATATTGCAAATATATCTATTAATTATTACTAATATTCTCTTAATTAGATTATAAAAATATAAAATTATTTATAAAATTCAACTTTTATTTTTTAAGATATATTTGGCTAGAGGAAGGGAAGAGAAGAGAAGGTTATAAGAAAAATAAAGAATAAAATTTTTATCCTCTATTTAATATATTTTAATTAATTATGAGAGAAAAAAATAATTCTTATTTTCTTAAAAACTTTTTTATGTAAATAAAAATAACTTTTACTCTTTCTTTTATTATTCTTCTTTTTTCTTCGACCCAAAACACACTCTTAAAGAAAAAAGACATCTGAACTAAATATTGCGAACTCCAATCTTCTTTTGATTGCTCTATAATATTCAAGAAACGAGGATTCATTTGTGCTAATAATTATAGACCATAAATCTCATTAGTTTAACTTTTATTTCGAATTATATATAAAAATTATAACAAATCGAAAACATATATACACAGAGGCGCAGGTTCCTGTCAGTGTAAGTGCATTCACGAAAATTTTATATTAGTATTATATATTGGTAACTATTACACATATTGTTACAATAGCTTCACAGAAAAACTACTGGAGCTTGATGGACAAACTACTGTTACACATTATTCTTCTTATAATTGTTTGCTGTCCACTATTTTTAACTATTATATCTAGAGCTTAGGCACTTAACAAATAAGATTTATTGTTATCTTCATTTTTATTACGATAAAGGTAGTAGAATTTTTTTAATTTTTAATTTTATTTTTTCCCTTTTTATCATGTCATGAATTCATACATTTTCAGTTATTTACAATATTATTCACTTTGTATCTATTTAATTCTAAAACAAAATTATTAAAATTCAATGATAAATCATAATATTTAATTTTTCCGTGCTATTTTTTCAGCTAATATTTATTAATACTTTGTAATAGATATTTTTCACTTGATAAAATATCACTGTATATATATATATATATATATATATATATATTATGAAAAATGTATATATAAATATAAAAGTGGTATGCTCATAAAAAAATTATATTTATATTTTAGAAAGTAAGACCAATGCTTAAAAAATTATTTACTTCAATATAAAATATCTAATTATTATTATTATTATTATTATTTTTAATATAATAATTTTATGTTGTTTAATTATAATTATATTATAATATGCACACTCATATTAAAAGTTTAATTATTTTTTTAATAATGAAAAGTCATTTATTATTTTATTTGAGTGACATGGTGCAAACATCAATTTTAACCTCCACCATTTCGAGAAGGATAAAATAAAGAAGGGACATGATACGTCGGGAGAAGGTGTACGTGGTAGACATGCAAGAATCTTCGGCACTTGGGGACACGTTTTATATACAACAACATATCTAGAAATAGATGCGATAAACTTCGCGTAAATGTTTGCCGTCCAAATTTATTCTACGGGTTCGTGCGCAAGGCGATGGGGCCAAAGGCATTTAAATTTGTGCTGTTGGCACTTGATATGCATATATATACACACAACGAGAAGTGACTTGAAGTATCTAAATAACTGTCATAAAAGGTTGAGGAAAAAATCTAAAGACTGAAAATATATTCAGAAAAATAACTTTCTTCTATTTTTTATTGTTTGATTAACATAAAAAATTGGTCGACTAATGAAAAAGTAAAATATATTTTCAAAACAAAAAAAATATTTCTCTCATAATTTTTTTCCATTTTTCTTTCCATAATCACTTTCTTTCATATTTAATAATAATAATTAATCAAACACTTAAAAAATATTTTCAATTTTTATTTTTATTATGAATTTATTTTAATCAAACAAATCGGAACCTAAAAGTAGGATCTCAAATTTACAACATCCCCTTTGTTTTAATTAAATTATTCTTTAACATGACATACACAATATGCATGCATATATATATATATATATATATATATATATATTAAAATTTGTTTAATTTCATTAATAAAATCAGACTCTTAATTACGAATTGAAATGCCCAACCAATATGGACTCCAACTTGTAATCTTTTATTAACATATCTTATACATCAAATTAAAATTATCAAACTAAAATTACATGCGAAATAAATTAACGGCGTATATATATGATTTCTAACATATCAGTCTAGTAACATTTATTTCGATTGTAAATTTTGATCTTCATAATTTTTTTGGCGAGATGCATACGAGTAACTTTAATGGAAAATTATCATTCGAATTGTCAGTAACGAAGAAATTGTTCTTTCTTGTCCCAGTTAATATGCTAATTACTAATTAGAGTACATAGCAGTTGGTTCAGCAGTTTTGAATTGCATGCGTCCAGTCCAAAATATGCATGTGAAATATATTTCTATCAATAACTAAGGAAGAATTAATATTATATTAATTTATTTAGGCCCATTCATATTATTTTATATTTATTTTAATTTATAAATAATTTACAATGCAGATTACTTACCAAAGAGGTGATAACCTAGATCAATTTATATATTTCTCTTTCTACATTTATTCTTTGAAGTTTTATTTAAATAAATAATAATATATTATTTTATTAATAGTATAATTATTATAATATATTTTATTTTTATTATTATCATTAATAGATTATCATCATTTCTATTAATTTTAATATTAATATGATTAGTTAATTATAATAAATTATTCGTATACATATTATAAATAATAAATAATTTATTATCTATTATTTTAATATAATAACAATTCAGAATAATAATTTTAATTTATTATTATCATTTTAGAAAAAAAATATTATTATACTTATTCTATATATTTATTTATTTAATTATATAAATTTTATTAATTTAAGATATATATCTGTGATTCAAACTTATGAAATTCAAATTAAATTTATATAAATTTGTAAACGAGCAGCAATTTGAGGATTATGTTCATAAGTTGGACATATTATGGTTCATAGAAGTAATACAAGTTTTTTTTCAATAGTAAATATACAAATATAAAAATAAATTTATATAGACTAAGATTTAAGTAAAATTTGACATTTTTATATAGATCATTTAATATATTCTTTTTCCATCCTACTAATCATAAGTCTCCAAGGTATTCCGGTGATAGCACGAATCTCAAAGCAAAAATCTACGGGTGGAAGATGGTTTTGCCCTTCTTTTTTTTTCTTTATTTCAAGATGTTTTTTTAAAACATAATTTAAAACTAAACGGCAACTCCATTTTAACGGCAACTCCGCTTCCCGGCAGCACTGATGGCAGTGAACTGAAGAGAGAAACTTAGAAGACGACCCGCCCGCCAAACAGAGCCAACCGCTCTCTCTCTCTCTCTCTCTCTCTCTCTCTCTCTCTCTCTCTGGCGCCTCCGGCAAAATAACCGACGGCGAGTAGTTTTCCGACAACTCTCACTGTGGCCTCTGTCTCCATGGCGCTATTTTAGGTGGAGGGGTGGCATTTGGCCCTGATCCCAGAGAGAGAACCGCTCCCTATTTTAAAGCGTCTCCAATCCCAACCCAAGGAAAGTGGCAATCCCAACCAAAATTCTCGTCGCAACTCTCGGAAGGTCAACATCCAAATACGTAGCGAAGAAGTGTAATTTTTTTTTTTGCTCTTATCTCACAATAAAAATCCATTTTTTGTCCTTTTTTCTTTTCTTTTTTTGTCCATCTTCTTCATCGTTTTATTCGATAGTTCTTATCGTTTTTTTTCATTTTGTTCTTTTTTCAATAAAGATCCAATTTTTAAAATCAGTGGATAGAATTTGGTTTCTTGTATTTTTTTCTATTCTTTTTGTCTTATTTATTCGTTTCTTCTTGTTCTTATAAGTTGAGCGAAGGAAGTTTCAGTCTTCTTTGGCGTTAGATTTTGTTGTAAAAAGATGAGATTTTCTTGCGGTTGTTGTATGCATCTCTCGGTAGGAAATTCTAAGTAGTGAACTTTGCCTCTGATCCCTGTTTGTAAGATGTTTGAAGGTTTGTGAACAAGAAATTGAGACCAGAAAGTTGGTATCTTTTGGAATGCTAATCGAAATACTCTTTCTCGAATTAATTTCAACTTTTGAGGATCCTGTTTCCGTTTTGTAGAATTTAGTGGAGGTGTTACGCTTGCTTTCTGATCATCTCCGAGTCAGGAGAGAATTGTGCGAGAGGGAAAGATTGGACCTTTTAAGGTTGTTCTGAGGGGAGTTTGATCCGGAAGGCAATAAGCAGAAAGAAGAAATGGAACAAAAGCATTTTGTTATGTCGGCGCTGGGATTGGGGCTCGGTGTCGGCGTCGGGTTTGGCTTAGCCTCTGGGCGTACGGTGAGCGGATGGGCGGGGACGCAGGCTCATTCCTCGCCCGGGCCCACTGCCGAGAATATTGAGCAAGAGCTGCTGAGGCTGGCTGTGGACGGCAAAGATAGTAAAGTCACCTTTGATCATTTCCCGTATTTTCTCAGGTAAAGAGAAGTAGTAACAGTATGTCTTTGCAGTTCCATTCCATTTATATAGATAATTTATAGATTTGTGTTTACAGGACAATATTATACAAGATATAGGAATTGGTTGAGAGTTGTAACTTTAAAATTATACTTATTTCATTCACAAAATGTATTTTTGGATTTAACGTGAAAGTTACTGTATCAAGAACATGACATAGAATTTACACTTCGATGGAGGTTGAGTTGAATATTTTATTCTCTCTCTTAGCATTTGGGGCAAGTAGAATTGAGAAAAAAAGTTCAAGTTTTGGGGTTCTTGAAATTGTAATAAGGTTTTCTTTACAATAATAGTTGTGTCTTTCTTTTTGTTTCCAATGGTAGTGAGCAAACTCGAGTGGTATTGACAAGTGCGGCCTATGTTCACTTGAAACAAGCAGACTTCTCCAAGTACATGAG
This sequence comes from Pontederia paniculata, assembly GCA_001647135.1. Lineage (NCBI taxonomy): Eukaryota > Viridiplantae > Streptophyta > Magnoliopsida > Commelinales > Pontederiaceae > Pontederia > Pontederia paniculata. The sequence continues at coordinate 18,647 of LTAE01004686.1, read as the reverse complement.
AAATTTATCTCCTGCGAGTCGTGCCATCCTACTGTCGGGTCCTGCAGGTAGCTTATGAAGAAAATTACTATTTTGTTTTAATTGTTGTAGATGTCTTTGGAGATTGATTGGGACTAAATTGCATGTTTTTCAATTGAAGAATTTTACCAACAGATGCTTGCTAAGGCGCTAGCACACTATTTTGATGCCAAGTTGATCTTACTAGATGTAACGGATTTTTCACTTAAGGTATGTACCTCATGCTTATGTTTTCTTTGTCTGATATGGTCGTATTCTGTTTCTCATCAAAAGGTTGTCTTTCCAGATTCAGAGCAAATATGGCTGTGCAGTCAAAGATGCTGTAAGCTCCAGAAACTATACTAATAATCATTATTTGGATTGTCCATTTATGCATCCATGCTTTCGGTATATAGATGCTATTTTTTTTACTGAGTTAGCGCTTATGCTTGTTCTTCGGTAGCATGCTTCAAGATATTTTGATAAGTACCTTAGTTTAGTTTTACATTTTTTTATTTGTTTTGTTGTTAGGAAATTAAATATCTTGTGAAATAACTCTTTTTAGTTCTCTTCCCCTTGTTTTTATGTAGCCTTTCAAAAGATCCATATCAGAGACAACACTTGAACGAATGTCTGGTTTGCTAGGTTCTCTTTCAATCATTCCCCAAAGAGAAGAACCAAGAGGTAATAAACTGTTAATGCAAATCTTTCATTTCTTAGATGTTGGTTGTCATCTAGAATTTGGTAATAATTGAATGTAATAAGATAATGTTCTTAGGAACACACACTATTAAGTTTGTCCAGTTTTTTTTTCTTTTTGAGTTATTTCTTGTATGAGATTCTGTTTAGATATCAATATCATACATGAGAAGGGATGAACTTGGAGAAATTGACAATAAATCTATTTCCAGCCATTACCGTAGATTCACATTTGCATTTTGCATATTCTTATTAATTGCATTAAATCTTACATATACTGTCATCCAGACTTCCAGAAGCACTTTGTTTTCATGGGGTTCGTTCTATAATGTTTGTCTACAACATAGTGGAATCTATTGGACTTGAAATTCAGTGAAATATGTTGTTTCATGGTTGATGCAATGTGCCACATTTTATATACCATATATGTAAGGAGGTATAGTTATTTATACTAGAGTTTGAAGTTCAAATTGATTGCTATATTCACATTCTATAAATTCATCATTTATGCAGTTGTAGCAAATATTTGAACTGTGCTTCTAAAGCTAACTAAGTAGTTAGTATAAGTGAAATGACGGGGTCCTGTAGTTCCAGTTATATGTTACTGACTATCATTCTTTCCTTCCGCAAGATGATAAATATTGGTCTTCTTCTTTTGAGAATTGTTCTTCAAATATCAATGCAAAGACAACACTCATCATACTGAACAGTACTCTCCTCTGTTGTTTTGGAATATTGTAGGAACCTTACGAAGGCAAAACAGCAATTATGAAATCAACTCGAGGTAATTGTTTGTGTTATTATCCTAGTCCAAAGGGTGTGAAAATACAATGTCTCTTTTTTGTTCTTAAAGGGGATCTGAAGGCAATGGCGTTAAAACACAGCTTCGTAGAAATGCTTCTGCTGCAGCTGATATGAACCGTCTAATGACGCAGTGTCCTACTAATCCAGGTTATTTTCTTCATCCTAACAAATAAGACATAAATCGATAAGTATCTTAATAAACCCCAACTGATTACTTTTTGAAGAAAAGTTAGTCCTCATAGCTTTTATCTAATTACAGTTTCTATGAAACGTATGAGCAGCTGGTCTTTTGATGATAAACTTCTTGTACAATCACTTTACAAGGTACTTGGTCTTATACATAGATAACTTCCTGGTCTCATTACTAAATTATGGCTCAGTGATAGTTTGGTCGAACATGAGGCTAAAGTTTGCCAACTATTAATAGTAAATAAGACAGCATTGCTAACACATGGTTTCTTCCTCAGGTTCTGCATTCAATATCCAAGAGTAGTCCGGTGGTCCTTTACATCAGGGATGTTGAGAATCTTCTATATAAATCTCAAAGAATGTATTCATTGTTTCAAAAATTGGTGCAAAAACTATCAGGGCCAATCTTGATACTTGGTTCAAGAATGATGGAAGCGGATAGTGATTTCACAGAAGTGGATGATAGACTTTCTTTTCTATTCCCTTACAATATCGATATTAAACCACCTGAAGATGAGAAACAGCTTGTCAGCTGGAAATCCCAATTGGAAGAAGACATGAAGATGATCCAATTTCAAGATAACAGAAACCACATTATCGAAGTACTCACCTCAAATGATCTTGATTGTGATGATCTCGGCTCTATTTGCTTGGCAGATACAATGATTCTAAGCAAGTATATAGAAGAAATCGTGTTATCCGCAGTTTCATATCACTTGATGAATAACAAAGATCCTGAGTATAGAAATGGAAAGCTTGTGATCTCTTCTAAGAGGTTAGAGAACATCTGCCAAATTGGTGACTTTTGCTTCTAGTTTTCTTTTTCACACTTTCAAACATATGTTTATGCAACAGTCTCTCCCATGCTTTAAGCATTTTCCAGAACAAGCTTAATGTTAATGATGCTCAGAAGCTTGAAGGAAATGCTACGTCAACCAAGGTTTGTTTTGAGTTCAACTTGAGCATGTGCTATGGGAAAGAATATGGAAGTTTTGACAGGCTAAATGTCTTACTTTTTCCTAGGATGCTGGGAAGGAAGAAAATGCGGTTGCTGCAAAGCCAGAGGCAAAAACTGATACTTTAGCTTCTGAAAATAAAAGTGGTTCAGAGAAGCCTGTTGCCCCTGCTCCTACTCAACCTCCAAAAGCACCTGTATGTCTGAAATCTTTCTTATATCTCAACCTGAACTATTTCATGATAAATCTTAATTCAAATAGAAAAGGCCTGTTGAAGTTGCAATTTCAGTTTTGTGATTTAGAACTTTCTCATGCAAAAAGCACATGGTCTTTTGCATTCATCAGATGTTATGATTTTGTTATTAGGAGGCCCCTCCAGACAATGAATTTGAAAAGCGGATTAGGCCAGAAGTTATCCCAGCAAATGAAATCGGAGTTACATTCAATGACATAGGTGCTTTAGATGATATCAAAGAATCTCTTCAGGAGCTTGTTATGCTTCCACTCCGAAGGCCTGACCTTTTCAAAGGAGGTCTCCTTAAACCTTGTAGAGGAATATTATTGTTTGGGCCGCCTGGAACGGGCAAAACAATGCTTGCGAAAGCTATAGCAAATGAAGCTGGAGCAAGTTTTATTAACGTTTCGATGTCCACAATTACATCAAAATGGTTTGGAGAAGATGAGAAAAATGTCAGAGCTTTGTTCACATTGGCTGCAAAAGTTTCTCCTACTATTATCTTTGTTGATGAAGTCGACAGCATGCTTGGACAGCGAAGTAGAGTGGGAGAACATGAGGCAATGCGGAAGATAAAAAATGAATTTATGACACATTGGGATGGCCTACTTACAAAGCCAGAGGAAAGCATCCTTGTTCTTGCTGCAACAAACAGACCTTTTGACCTTGATGAAGCAATTATTAGGAGATTTGAGCGCAGGTTTATCATCTGTTCATTTATTTTATCATAACATTGCAGGGGCATTCTTATGTTGACTTAAGTCTGTCTGTTGTGAGCAGAATAATGGTCGGTTTGCCATCACCAGAGAACAGGGAACTTATTCTGAGGAAACTTCTGTCCAAGGAAAAGGTTGTAGAAGGTCTCGACTACAAAGAACTTGCAACCATGACAGAAGGTTACAGCGGTAGTGATCTGAAGGTTAGAATGCAGCTTAAAACCTTTTAGACTCACATATTCTATGTTATTTAACAGACAATTTTTTGAAGCAGAATCTATGTACGACGGCAGCATATCGTCCAATCAGGGAACTAATTCAAAGAGAACGACTCAAGGAACTGGTAATTGTGGTTGCTGTTATCCTGATCACTTTACTATTCTAAGAAACACAACTTAATATTTACTATATGCTCTATCTGATTTACTATACGTTGATTCTTAATTAAACTCGTTCCATTTTTCTGATCTTGAAAAGAGTTTATAACTATCCAATGTTTAGATGCTTCAAGATTTGTGACTACAATTCTCATATCAGGAGAAAAAACAGAAACCTGAAAATGACACTGCGACAGATACTTCAGAAAAGGAGTCAGGTGTCAAGGAAGAAGCATTAACCCTTAGGCCACTAAATATGGAAGACATGAGACAAGCAAAGAGTCAGGTGAGTTCATCTGAACTTGTTCAAACTTTCAAATGGGATCTAAGATTTGTGTGCATTGTTTAGTGCCATAGTTATTTAGCTCTTCTGCTTAGTTGCACAGTGTTACATTCTTCATTTTTCTCGATACAAAACATCATTAACATTGTATTCAATTCCAGTAGCTGCATCTTTTACTCAGATTTTAAAAAACTAGTGCCTATTGTTATTATTGTTTTGTAATCTGGCAACTTGGGTCCTCAATTTCTTTATTTGCTCAATTTTGCTGTTCAGGTTGCCGCCAGTGCGCCGCAGGAGGGGTCTATTATGAGTGAGTTGAAGCAATGGAATGAGTTATATGGGGAAGGTGGCTCAAGAAAAAAACAACAGCTGACATACTTTCTTTAGGACAAACAAACTGCATGCAAAAAAGAAGCAAAGCAAATCTAGGTTGGTTAAGGAGTGTTTCAGTTTCATGAACCAAATAAGAAATGAGTGTTTTTGTAAGTTGATGTTCTCGTCAACCTTGAAATTGTTGGTTATACAGAATTATGTATACGCTGTTGTATATTATCCTTTATATTCCCATTTGATTGCAGCACAGTAGAACACGCTTGGCATGAGATGCTTCAAGATTTCCCATTTGCACTTGTACTAAGGTTATAATTACAGTGAACTATATTGTAGTTACCAGAGAGTAAATGGATGTGTCGTGTGTCACTCAGAAGGCAGAAAACTGTCTCTGAGGTGGCGAATCCGTGCTTTTATTTCCTTCAATGAAAGAGTTTCGCATTCTGATGAAAATTTTAGTGCTTAAAAGGAATTCACTGTTATATATTGCAGATCCAATATATTGGTCATTTTTTCCTTTCAAATATATACATGCTTTCCTGCAAATAAGGTCAATCTTGTGAAGAAAGAAAAATATGTATTTGAATTACATTGCAAAGAATATCAGAAACATTCCTTGCATATCAGTTAATCTGCTGCCGAGGTTTGAATGTGAAAGGAGTTATCATACAGTACTAGTTCCCAGCTTGAGATAGAAGAAAAAAGAACTGATAATAGAAGATTGTCATGTGGATCTTGAATGTGTCTCTAATGTAAAATTTGCCGTCTTCAAAACTGCGTAAAATCGATGTTGCGTTTAGCTACATTGAATAAAACAAGCATCGTCTACCAACGAAGGATAGATCTCTCTCTCTCTCTCTCTCTCTGTTCGGACTTCACCTTCGAGTTGAAAATTTTCAGTACCAACACCTTGTTTTCCAGTGATTTACAATGAAAAGAGGATCCAAGTGCGATGACTCTGGGCATTGCAGATATCCTGATTGACCATTGCTTTTTCAAGTTCACTGTACGTTCAGACAGCTCGGTAACTGTGGGTTTTCGAGGTTAAATTTTGCTGAAATGGAAGATTCCAAATCTTTAGCCTCTGAGTTTGCCTTTCTGATATGAGTGTTTTTCTTGTTTGATTTCCTTCTTATTTCAGAAATAGCAATGGAGATGTCATTTGGAAAGAGGTCACGGAGCACAAAGGCATGGATTATTGTGGAAACAAGCAGGATTGCTACTGTCAGAGTGGATATGCCAGATAGTGCAACTGACAAGGACTGAGTAAATATGTTCTTGACTTCGACCGAGTACGCAATGGTGGCAATGGAGGCTCCGGTCATCGGAAAAGTGTACGCCCACCAAGCCAGAGAAAACCTACATTGTTTCAAAAATTGTAGTTAAGATTGTTGATTAAATAGAGCTAGCAACAAGAACTGAGATGAAATGAGGAAATCATGTCACCTGAATCCTCGAAAGAAATTAATCCGAACGGCCTGCAAGTCAAGAACAATAATGACAACCATTAGAACCTTGCATCAAATCTTCAGAAAATGCTTGGAACAAGGCCTCTCAGGTGATGATCTCTGGCTAATTATGTTTCACTTTTTAAAGATTCTCCATTATTCTAAATGAAATCATATGCATTACTCAATCTTTCAAGTTTCCATTATTAATGAAAAGAACACAAGAGAACTGTTTCAGGACTGTAGATGGAGAAACTTACAAGAGAAACATAAAGGAATAGAGCAATGAAGTAGGCGATCCTCGAACCATAGCCGAAATCACCAGTTATTTTTGCCCATGCCATGCAAGCAACACTCGGTGCTGCCACAAATAGGAAGAAGACTGGATGAAGTTCCTTCGGAAGAGTCTCATTTGTTGGAAGCCTCTGATACAGCGTCACAAAGAGTACAGTGTAATGAGCTAGCCCCACTGCAAAGAAGAAGATAGGACCTTCCTTAAGGCCCATGGAAGCACCAAGCAATGCGCCGACGAAGTTTCCCACAATTGAAAGGTGGTTTGAAGGATTTGCTACTTTTGATAACCTGCGTTGCCCTCCCGACATCCATTGTCCATAGATTTTGAGTTCAAGACAGAAAATTGGAGCCATTAGCACATACCAAAGTGCAGCATGCAGGTCAGTTGAAACTGAGGGAGGAACACCAATGGCTAAGAAGAGGCACGCTATCCATGGAGCAAAGAAGAAGTTTACTCGAATCGGATGGTAATACTCTCGGCGAACCGCTTCAAAGTAAAATATGATCTTCAGGGCATAGATGAGAGACAGAAAGCCCATTAATGCAACAGATGTACACCACAGAATGCGGTTTACGGCCAGGCTTACATGCATAAAGCTCATGGATGGTGATGTAGCCAGTGTCTTCCATAGGATAGCCTGACTGCTGACACCAAGGCATATACCGAAGGAGGAAATGGGAAAGCAAAGAAGGAAGGGCCACTTCTTATCTTCGGGAAGAACCAACTCCTCTGATGCCTGAAAAAGGTTTAGACATGACGAACAAGGAAACGGGTAAGACAAAGGAATCAACTAAATAACAAAGTTAGGTATCCATGATGAACTTTGATGCAAAATGACATGCAATGCTATAATAGTCAATTATTCAAGCTCTTGAATTAATTTCCAATAGCTTGTAAAATGTGGATTTTGGTGTATATAAAAGTTTATTTTCGACAAGAAGAAAGTATATAAAAAGTATGAATATGTGCTAGTTTCACTACTTCGTCTTAGTTTAGACATTAATATAATCTTTCAAGTTACACTAGCACTTAAAATGCACATATTGCTAACCTCACTATCACTCTATGTGGTGTACCTTTAGTTTGTCAAGCTCAGGTCCTTCTAAGGCATCAAAGTAGCGATCCACTTTAGGTAACGGCTCAGGTTCAGTGTTCGGTGCCTCATGAATGATATCCTCGGGCACCTGCGACTTTCCGCGTAGGTTAGATAACTGTCTTTCCAGTTTGCCAGACCAAGTTTTGAAGGAATCATAGCGCTTGTCCTTTAATCGATTGTTCCGTGGTATTTGCTGCAGATGCTTGGTTTCAGCTCCTGAGTAGGTAATTGCAATGGGCTGTGAGTGGAACTTTGCTTTCCTTGCCTTTTGTGGGTTAGAACCACCAGTGGAAAGAGGCTGAAGCTGCATATCTGTATCATCTGTTCCAAAGTTCTCAGTTGTCATGACTCCTTTATCTTGCTCTTCATCAAACCTTAAGGGTGACGATGGCATGCTGATTGAAATTGTGCGTGCATGATGTGTCTTAGTCATTTGAATGTATGGATCAGGTGATTGTGTGTTAAGTAGATTGGTTGGAATATCAATGCTGGTAGATTCTGGTACCTGAAAAAAAAAGTATCATGGATGAGTTGTTTCCTGCAAGAATTAAACTATAGATAAGCTACTAGCTAGAACTGAACAAAGATTATGCAAGAAGGATGAAGTATCATACATTTCCAAACAGGAACAGTATGTAGGTTATGAAACATGAAATGTAGGAAATAGATAGCTGAAGAAATTGTTAAAACATTTGGTTCCATATCTATCAGAGGCAACCCATACCAATGTAACTTGCCAAGTTGATACTAGTGAAATATTATAAATAGATAAATAGGTGACTTACTTCAGCAGCCATAGGATCTCCTCGAGGACTGGGGTTTGTATCGAAATCAACAATTGCTTTGGATGTTATGTACTTGAAAAGAGTTGGAAAATCCTCATGAGAGGGTATTTTTTCTGATGAACAGCAGTACTTGTCGTCCATAATGGCACTTTAAACCTGAACAATTGGGAATGCAGTGAACAGTATGATTAATTTGTAATCCTCTCAAGGTATGTGACTTTTCATGCACTTCTATTTCATTAAAAGGCGAAAGAAAACACAGAAGATCATGAGAATTTTGGAGCTGAATTGGAAGTGGAGCAACACAATAAAACACAAACAGACACAAACAGGGACAAGACCTCATGTGATTTGGACAATATCAAAGTTAGATCATTCAAGATAGGAATCTCAAGCAGGCACCTGAGTCCATTATGCTCCTTAGGATCCATCTGGGCTCTCAAAGCATTTAAGGTTGTCTGCAGCACAGACATGTATGCTCTCCCAGCCAAATGAGGCAACCAGATTCCTACTGTTTTATGATAAAGAACGGTGGACAAAAATATAGAACACAAATAAGAAAATATGTCCAACAACAAACCCAAATAGACCAACAAAAACACAGAAAAAACAATGCTTTACCACAAACAGTTCTCTGAACCATTAATATGCACAGAATCGAACCCCTGTGCATCTCCTCTCAACACTACCTCCAGCGGAAGCAACTTTTCTGAAAGAAAGACTCGCTGTCACTACAGAGAACCCAAAATATGCAGAAGAAACGACAGAACCAAAAGACTCGCCACAGAAGCAGAATCAAAATCAGCATTCCTGATGACCAGGAGAGGAACAAAAAAAGATGATTTTTTTAGCAAAAGAGGTCACCTTTACAATGCTGCAACCCGTTGTTTCGGACATCTCAAAGATCAAAAACTGAAAAAAAAAAACAGTAGAACGAAGAACAGAAAAAGAAAAAAAAAAAAGAACAGACCTTTCACTCTTTCGAAATCAAAGCTTTCGATCCGCTGCACTCGACAGTTCGTCTGAAGCAATCACAGAGCACCGGAGCAATGAAGCAATGGATACGAGGGAGAGGTGGTCTCCAGGCTGGACAAGGTCTGTGCTTTATGAGAAGCTTCGCAGGAACACGAGTCCTCTGCCATTTCTTATTTATTTTGCATTCCTTTTCCTGCACGATTTGTTTCCAATCTCTTCCTTAATCACTGGAATTTTGGTGTCTAATTGCGGCGCTTAATCTGAGACGCCTTTACGCGCATATCCAAGAGTTCGAATAAAACTAGAACAACTCGTCGCGTACGCCGTCAACCGGGAGAGGTCTCTCGCACGGCGGGACACGTGGCATCACGCCAATGGTATGCCACATCCACATCGGTCCGGTCAACGCTACAGCGGGGCTTTTGACTGCTGGACTTGTGTTCTCCAACTCGTCGGGTAAACAAGATCTAGGCGCTAGATTTGGTGCTCGGGGACACGTCGACGGTCCTGACCTCTCTACGTGGCATATGTGTTTTTTCCTTGTCTTATTCCTTTGCCGTGAGAATATACGTTTGTTTGCATGAATGAGAGCGAAAAGAGTTGTAAGAAAAAATCGAATTGAATTTTAGTGATGGCCGTTTTCTTATAATAGTTAATTTTTTTTTTCTAATAATGATATTTTAACAAAACTTTAATTTACTTATTAGTTGAAATAATTAACTGTTGTTCGAAAAAATGTTATTAAAACAGTAAATTTTACACTAGTTTTATTTTTTTTCCTTTTGATGTTTTTAAAAAATATTGTGGTAGGTAAAACAAAACTTTACCATAACATTGAGTTGATTACTTGCTATATATGTTATTAATTAAAAGTCTCTCGAGATTCCACGAAATTTTTATCGCCTAGATTCGAGACATTTAAATTACTTGTGTAGGTTAATTAATGAGGCGCGTATTTAAAACTAAAACAAAAGTATGGAGACATTAATCTTATTCTTATCATTTTTGTGTGTTTTCTTTCTTCAAAAGCCAGAACGATAACAAGCTGGAGACAGATTGACAGAAACTTCTCGAACCGGCAGAGATTTGTGTGTCAGAGAGAGAGAGAGAGAGGTATAGAATTAAAAGAAAAATTATACGTCTCTTGACTTGACTTGAAGGATATTTATTAGAGATCAAAACATTGACAAAGGCAGTAGCAAAAAAAAGAAAACAAATAGTGCATTTTCGCCGAAAAGAATTCAGAATACAACCTGATCATAAAACAATTAATTACAACATTTCGTATCCGCTCTCCAGTGTTAATTGGTCGTCATTAATTTATTATCGAAGTTTCACTTTAAACTATTGATCAAATCATTAGATTAACGTTCACTATATACCTTTAAATCACTAAAATAAAAGCAAATTGCATGTTAAAACCAACGAATAGTTGGTGAGTATAAAAAAATAAATTAGGAAAGAAGAATGCTAATCTGAACACTCACGACAGAAAATAACAAAAAACTGCAAAAGAAAATAAATCAGAAAAACAAGAAGAAACTCAGCAAAGAGTCATCAGGATCACTGATAGTGATGATCTTCTTCTTCTTCTTTTCACATATCATTAGACTATTCATGCATGTTTGTACTCGAGAGAGAGAGAGAGAGAGAGAGAGAGAGAGAGGGAGAGAGAGAGAGAGAGACTCACTAGTTTGTGTTTTTTATCTTCCTCTTCCTTCCTCGATCTAACAGGCTGATAATGGCATCAGAAATGGGTGGCCGGCCGTGTACTCTCTCATGCAGCTGGGCGTCTTAGTTCCTGATGTCTGAACAGGTAGGTCATTGGCTGATCAAGACAACATGCATCGATGACTCATCGCCACACAACCACCACCTTCAATATATATATAAAGGCAGGCAAAGATGGCACTTAGCAGGTCCCAGGTGTATATATGCAGCTGGTTGGATATTTCCTGCTTAAATTGAAGGCCCTTAACAATTCACACACGTCACACACACATATACATATATGCATATCGAACATGTATATAACAAATAAAGTGTACTCCACCATCTAATATGCGTGATTGATTTCTCCCTTACAAAAGTTTTGGAAGATGTACATGCGATTAAGAAGACGTGCCTATGAAGTGAAGTGAGTGATGTGTATATAGGGTTCATGCATGATCCAGTGGCTCTAAGCAATTGCGTGGCTGGTTCATAACTGTTTGGCATGGCGATGTCCCATTCGTTACGTTTGCATTAGAAAATGGGACAAGAAAGAGGTCAATAATTTATTAATAATCATATATATATATATGGATTAGAGTGTCTGTAGCACTTAATATAATGCATATAGCACATAATAAAGATTGGAATCTTTACTATTATAATCACTCATAAGCTGATAGTGATACTGGCGAGTTATAAGGTGTTGGGGGGTTAGAAACAATTCGGATTACCGACTAGGACTCCCGGAATGCGCCCTATCCATTATATGGCCGTCGTGCCCGCACCCGTCCGTCCATCAAAGACGGCGTTTCGCGTCAACCGTTTTGGCGGTTCCGGCGCCCCTGCAGGCGCGACTCCTCGCCGACGGACGCGACCATTGGTGACCACTGCAGGTCACTACAACAATCTCCCACTTGACCAAAAGTGGTCACTGTGTTAGCACTCCCTCTATCCGTGAGTAGCCTAACTGGAGATAATATCTCGAAGTTCCACTATCCGTGAATACTTCGTATTGACTCAAACATTCCTGAGTCTCATCAAGCCAACATGCTTGATAAAAGTACCAGCTGCAATTCCCTTTGTGAGAGAATCAGCTAACATGTCGCT
>LTAE01004685.1:35491-46904 GCA_001647135.1 Pontederia paniculata | reverse complement strand
CTATGCCTCCTCCTCCATATACATTCTATTATGATGCTGGTCGACCTCTCCATATCTTTGGTCGATCGTTTGTGCTCCATTTATGCTCATATGACCTCCTCCTCATGATATTGGTCGACCGCTTATATCCTTAGGACGCCCACTGCACACATATGGTTCTTCATGATATGTATTACGTGTGCAGTGGTCGTCCATTCCTTCAGCTCAGGTCGACCGCTGTACTGAACTTGTCTATATCCTGTTACAGAAATCAACTTAAACAAGTTCATTAGTACTGACTGAGTTCACTTACAAATTTGTGATCATTCAAAACATTCTCGGGATCCTAGATTCAACAAAGTTTAGTATAGTAAAAGAAGTGTTGATTGATGCTATGATTAATAAAGAATTATGAATGAAAAAAATATTGATTATTTTGTACAACAATAATCATAAGGAGCTTATTTACTACTTGTCAATAAAGAGGTGTTCCATTTATTGGGTATAAGAATTCTATGAATAGGATAAAAGATCTGATTAAATTTTATTGTTGTGATTATTAAGTGATCATAATAGAATGAGAAAGCATAGATGATCATAGGAGGAATTTGATGCTCTAGATGATGTGAATTATTTTATCCTAATAAATTATTAAGAGGTAAACTAGGAAAAACAAAAGGCAAAAGACTTTATTTAGTGCCTTATACAAGCTTAAGGAAAGGTATAAACAATTTGATTATTGAGAATTTTATGGAACAACCACTAAGGTCTAGGGATATGACTATCAGCTGAATTTCGTAATAATCAATAAGGAGTTATGAGTGGGATAGAGAATATAAATGAATTAAGTCATGAATCATTGGAGGCAAGGAGGATAGATATAAAATGAATATAAAATGAATTCTTTCTGCAAGTAGAAGTTATTAGAATGATCGAGCATTGATGGATTATACTAAGTGATAAAAGACAAGATGTGAATCTTTGGTTAGATCGTTACTTTATACGTCCAAATTCGAGAATGAATTTAATTTTAAGGAGGTTATTATATAACTCTACATGTTTTCAATTCCAAAAATATCCCTATAACTGAAAATCAAATTCAAAATCTCAAATATTAGGCAATCTAAAATCTCATATATGGTTCAACGAACTTTGACTCTTTTTATTATTAGTATTCCCACCCCATTAAATACTTTTTTAGTCGGCCCTAATTTTTCTCTTTTCCCTGTCATCATTCATTCAAGAGATCCCAAGGAGAATGATCATCGCAGCAGAACAACATGATCGCTTGACGAAGAACGAGACAACAAGCATATGGACTAAAAGGTATGTACACAGGTGAATCCCTAGATAGAATTTTCTTAATAGATTAATTGCATTATAGTTTAAGACGAAGATAGATGATGATGTTCATACCTTTGAATCTATACTTGGTCTGGAGTATGATTAGATTCAATTGAATATGATAACATGATCGTTTGTGATTCAAATGATAAAGTTTTGACTTGTATAACTTGTAAATGTAAATGTTCCTTATTCTAAATTATATAAAACTTCTATATCAAAAAACGCAAAAAAATGGGAAAAAAGATTGCATGCTAGGTTTTCTTTAAGGATGAGAAACATATATATGACTACATGATCTAAAATCCTTGATTAGCCTAAATTGGCTGAATTTGTTTGATGATCACTACAAGAATAGTGTGTATTAGCAACAAAAATTTAACGACATATATTTTTGTCGTTAATTCATCGTTAATGGCGGCACATTAGTGACTTCTTAGTGACACGATAAGTTGATCAAATTTATTTTTTTAACAATTTACGACGAGTTAGCGACGGGGATAATGACGACAATAAATTATCGTTAATAACGATAGAATCAACGACGATTTAGCGACAGAAGCTCGTTGTCGCTATTTTTTATTTGTGTTATAAAAAAACAAATTTAGCGACAGATTGGATATGGATTAGTGGCGAAATGGTCCGTCACTAATTTTTGTGCCCTAAAATTCCCTGGCCTCAATTTTTCCCCCTATCTTCTCCGTGTTTTTCCCCTATCAGACTTCTTCTTCGCCCGACCAGCCATCTCGCTGCCCGCCGTCTCGTTGCCGGTAAAGCCCTCCTTCTCCTATGAGGAGGGCGGCGCCGGTGGCCCTCCTCACACCTGAGGAAGGCGGCGTCGGCAGCCCTCCTCACTCGTGAGAAGGGCGCGCCACCCTCCACACATGTGCCGTTCATCCTTAATTATATTTAGTTCATCTTTAATTATGTTTAGTTCATATTTAATTATGTTTAGTTCTTATATAATTATATTTCGTTCATATATAATAATGTTTCTTTATATTTAATTATATTTAGTTCATTTGTAATCATGTTTATTGAATATCTAATAATGTTTAATATTATTTAATTATGTTCAGCTCATATTTAATTAAGTTTCGTTCATATTTATGTAGTATAATGAGATCAAATCGAAGTTGGAATTTTTAGTGGAAAGATGACAAGGGTTATGTTTGTGAAAAATTTAAGGATGGAGTTGACGAATTCTTAATATTTGCATATGAAGAACGAGGTGTAGCCAATTCTCTTGGTCGCATTTGTTTGTCCATGTGCGAATTATAAGAGTAAGAAATTGAAATTAAGATATAATATCAAGATGAATTTATATCAAAAAGATTTTTGGGTGGATTATTTGAATTAGACATTGCATGGTGAAGAATATTAGTATGAAAGTTTAAGTAATGAAGATAATTTTGTGAAAACTTCGACAAGTCCATATATTGATATTGTGGGAGATGCAGAAGTTAGTGTTACATTTTATGGAGAGAATGAACAAAAAAAGAAACTCCTAATCCTTCGGCTTCAATATTTTATAAGCTTTTAAAAAATACAAAAGAGCCTCTTTGGAATGGTTTCGAGCAACAAAGTGTGTTATCTTCTATTTTCCAGTTGATAAATTTGAAGTAAATTTGAAGTCTGAATAAAATATGAGTGAGAAGTGCTTTGACAGAATGATTTGCATTATCAAGAGTATATTGTCTGATTCTGAAAAATTACCTGAAAATTATTATAAATACAAGAGAAAGATGAGTGAACTTGGCTTAGAGTACCAGACGATTGATGTTTGCCGCAACCATTGCATGTTGTATTACAAGGAGCATAATGAATTAGCAAATTATTATGTATATGGTGAGCCAAGATTCAAACCAAAGTCAAATTCTAATACTAATCAGAGGGATATTTCTGTTGCAATATTTAGATATTTTTCAATCATCACAATATTGCAACGCTTATTTTTATTCAAGAACACTGCACAATTTATGCGATGGCACACAGAGGAGGTGCGAAGTGATGTCTCAGTTATGATACACCCTTCTGGTGTAGTTTTGATAATTGTCATCCTAATTTTACAATAAAGATTCGTAATGTACAATTAGGACTTTGCACTGATTATTTCAATCCATTTGGGAGTTAACCAACATCATATTCATGTTGGCATGTATTTGTTACTCCTTATAACCTTCCACCAAGTATGTGCATGCGTAAGGAACACATATTTTTGACTTGCATGGTTCCTGGTCCAAAGTCGCCGAGCAAGAGTATATATGTGTATCTCAGTCCTTCTGTTGATGAACTAAAAATGTTATGGGAGGATAGAATTTTGACATAAGACATCAAAGAAATAAAATTTTGTTATGAAAGCGGCATTATTATGGACAATTAATGGCTTCCTTGCATATGAAATGTTAAGTGGATGGAGCCCTAAGGGAAAACTTGCATGTCCACTTTGTGAGAAAAATACACAATCATTTTACTTAAAACACGATAGGAAAGTGTGTTGGTTTGATTGCCATCGAATATTTTTGCTGATCGATCATCCGATGCGACGTGATAGAAAATCTTTTTTTAAGGAAATTGTGAAAAAAAATTACCATTAATCAGAATAAGTAGTCTTGAAACATTATCGCAAGTTAATGCGATTGTTCCTATAACTTTTGGGTTGAAGGCATCCACAATTCGACCACCTGAATATGGCATTGATCATAATTGAGAAAAGAGAAGTATTATTTGAAATTTGTCATATTGATCCTCAAATCTAGTGCGACATAATCTAGATGTTATCCATGAGGAAAAAATTTTGATAACATATTCAACACTGTGATGGATATCAAAAGGAAAATCAAAGATAATATAAACTCCATAGAGGATTTGAAGCTCATATGCAAATATCTAGAACTCGAATTAGTTCATCAAAAAACTACTTATGCATTAACTAGTGAACAACGTAAGCTTATTTTTGAGTGGATAAAACAACTGAGGTTCCCAAACGGATACGCGTCTAACATCTCTCTTTGTGTCAATCTTGAAGAGGGTAAGATATTCAGGATGAAGATGCATGATTGTCACGTGTTTATGCAAATATTAATTTCAATCAGCTTTCGAGAATGTTTGCTTAAACCTATATTAGGGACACTCATTGAATTCAACATATTCTTTAAAGAACTATGAGCCTCTAGCATACGGAAAGATGATATGATGCATTTGGAACCATCAATTATAATTACCTTATGCAAAGCAAAAAAGATATTTTCACCGTCATTCTTTAAAGTCATGGAGCATTTGGTCGTCCATCTCACTTATGAGGCAAAGGTAGCAAGCCCGTATAATTTTGATGGATGTTTCCATTTGAGAGGTGTATGTTGTACCTAAAGAGAAAGACAAAAAATAAGGTGAAAATTGAAGGATCTATATCTGAAACTTATTTTTATGAAGAAGTTTCTAATTTCACATCGTTGTAGTTTGAACCTAAAATTCAAACAAGGCGAACCCAAGTCCCACGAAATGACGATGGTGTAGAGGAGATCAATAAGGAGGGCTTATCCATTTTTAAGTTTCCATTACGCCCGATTAGGAGAACACATAAATTTATGTTAAATGACGATAATTTATTGATTGCGAAAAGTTATGTCCTCATCAACACTTTGAAAGTGGAGTCTTATCTAAAGTAAGATTACTTAATGAATATTACTTTATATTAGGTTATAAATATCACAATTCATACATTTCATTTTTATATATAGAGAATTTGAATATTTCCAAAGACAATTGAATTATAATATGATAGATGATCAATTTTTGCAACTTCGAGATGAACAATTTTCGAGTTGGCTTCAGAAGCAAGTGTTTGATTACAAAGTGACAAATAAAGACATTAAAAATTTGAGTTATGGACTAAAGAAAAAAGTGTCAACTTATAATGGTATCATCATCAATGATTATAAATTTCACACCGAAGAATATGGAAGAAACAAATCTACATGAATAGTGGCATTTGTGTTTGAGGTTGTTTGTATGGCGAAAAAGAATTGGATTATTATGGCGTCATCAAGCAAATTACTAAATTATCATACTTTGGGGACATGAATGTTTTCATATTGCATTGTCGTTGGTTTGATCCAAAAAATAGTGTTAAGGTTGATGACACTTATGGATTGGTAGATGTGAAGCGTACATCAAGATTTAATTCAAATGAACCATTTGTTCTAACTGAGCAAGCACAAGAAGTTTACTATGTGAAATTTCCTTCAACTAAAAGGAGTGTTGATGAATGGTGGGCAACGTGCAAAGTAAGAACATGTTATTTTTTTTAAGAAAAAAATGAACGTTGAAGGTACTTTAGTTGATGGAATGTCATATGTCGATTATTATCAAGCTGATCAAACCATGGGAGTAATAAATGTAGCCCACGACGATGAAATAACAACATTGTTTGACAGAAATGGTTCTATTGAACATTAATGAAATACTTCGTCCTCTTGAAGTTGAAGATGAACAATTTATAAACGATAACCACTAAATATGGGACTGATGAAGAAATATATGAGTCACTTTCAAGCTCTTGAATAAGTTATTTTTCTAACAAATGTATTTTAATTATGTTGTATATGTTTTGACATTTTATGCATAATTTTTTTATATGCTATTATAGGTTATGCCTCCTTGTGGTCGTGGGAGAGCTCAAGGGAGCGACACGAGTCGTGGCACTCCACCAGGGGTCGAGGATGAGCTCGTCATCGTCTTGACTCTTAGACAAGCAAATTTTACTATTTATTGTTCATATTTAATCATGTTACCTTTATATTTAATTTTTTGTTTACATTTACTATTGCTAATGTTTTATTTCACACAATATTCATGTTGGGTCCATCATCCCAACAAAACACGTACAATATTGTACCTATTACCGGAGTTATGATGGATGACAAGAACAATCTGTGAGTTGATAATATATGATTTACTTAAAAACTAGTTTTCTTAATGTATGAATATAATATTAAATGCATTAATCAATTTAGGTCTACTTTCATCCCGGGATGTATTCATCGAGAAATCAGCGAGTTTGTTCGTTCGAGGCTTTCGGTAGGCTATGTTAAGTGGAAGGACATTATGTTGCCTTATCAGGATGACATGTACAATGCGTTTAAGGTAAAATTATTTTAAGTCCAACTATTTGAAATTAGTTTACAAAATAATAAAAATTATCTTTTCATGCCAAGTATAAAAAGGAGGAAGACCTTCCTGATTGTATAAGCCGGAAGGTCTACAATGTTGTAGCTTCTACTTGTCTTAAAGGAGTACTATTCAACTACCACTGAGATGCAAGTCTTGTGACCGACCTTAACATTTTGAAAGCAAAGGACATGCCTACACCACATATTTTCAAAGAAGTTTGATCTTCTCTTTGTGACACATGATAAGTTCATATTTAATAGTTGAATTAGATTTATTTTTTTATCAACATTTATCGCTTTCAATGTAGGGCATCACCCGAGTATTAGGAGAAGTCAGGAACCAGCAAACACAATAGATTATCTAAGCCGGATGCGGCATGTCATTGCAAAGGCTCTATTAGGTTCATAGAGCATAAATGAAAATTGGTATTTTTTAAAATTATATAAATATTGAATGTTATCATTAAACAGTTCGAGTAAATTGTTTAATATATGAAATGTCATTGTCGTAAGAGTTGACGAGCGGCGGCAAAGTTGACTTCTGAATGTTGTACAAAGAAGTTTACACCAATAAGAAGACCAATCAATTCATCTTGGAACAAACAAAACAAATTGCAGTAAAATTTTATAACACTCATTCAAAATATTTATCCTTAAGTATTTGGTATGAAAGTAATTATTTTCATTTACATGAGGCAAACGATTTGCTTATGACGGAGAAGTACAGGGATAATGCGAACTCATTTCCTGAAGTCGACGATGAGGTATGGAAAGAAGTTGTAGAACTTACTAATGAGGGTCGACTTCGTGGATTAGGAAGATTGAGTTTGCAACAAGCGAGTGATGCTTCTGTCGTTGGTCCTTCATGTAGTTTGGCCGCCAAACCCGCCCTTACGACTATGGCTGAGATGAAGGACCTTGTGGTGGAGGTGGTAGATGAGAGAGTTCCACCACTTTATTGGAGGTCCTCAGTTTGATTCGCGATCGATTTGTTCCTCGCACTCCTCCGTCTAATGATTAGATTCTTTTGCGTTTGACATAGTATTAGTAACTTATGTTGTGATACTTTGAAACATATGTTGTCAACTTAATTTCCTGTGATGAATACTCTCTTGTGCTACTTTGAAACTTATTACTTTTATATGGCATTTTTATTATCTTGTGCATGAATGAGTATATATGTTTGATATGATGATATTATGTTGTATATAAGGATTTTTCTAAAAATAAATATGGCATCCTATGTTGTTTTTTGAATTAGTGACAGAATATCGATATAATTTTTGACACAATATGATACTTAGCGACAAAATAGTGAGCATTCAACGACAACTCAACGCGATAATTAGCGATAATTTTAAGACAATGTAACGACATATTAGTGAACTAACTTTTAGCGAGATGACGACGTTTTAATGACATTTTAGCGATGATATAGAGACGAAATCTCTTTGTTTTTAAATAAAAAAAATTAAGATAACGATGGGCTAACAATAGATTGGCGACGATTTAATGACAACTTAACGACCCTTTTAGCGATAGATTCTTCTGCCGCTAATAGTGACCTAATTTTTGCGACAACTTTTTGGCGTCGTCCATCTGTCGTTAAATCATCGTTGATTTTTATAGCGACATATTTGCGATATATCTGTCGTTAATGCTGCATATTCTTGTAGTGTATGTTTCTTGCCCTAGGATTTCTATTTGAATTCATGTACGAGTAGATCCAATAGGAGAAGATTTATGAGAAAGTTTTATAATTCATATGATGATGTTCTCATTATGATAAACTGTAGACATTATATTGATTTGATTCACCATGATACAAAACCTCTATAGCAAAAAGAATACAAGAAGAAAAAAGGGTGAAATTGCCCTGATGCCTTCGGTCATGGCCGTCACTAGGAGGACGATGTTGCACCTTCGATCATGGTCGTGACGCATCAAGTCACGACCGTAAAACCGTGGGTGGAACCACTGTGTCTCACATTGTCATGAGCCGTGAGAACTGAATGAAGAGTCGCGCCTTTGATCATGACCGTGACACCAAGTCACGATCATGACGTAGCTTAAGAACGTCGTGCCGTCCCAAGTCACAAGTCATGATAATAATGGAAATTTTGTGCTTTCGATCATGAGCGTGAAGTATTATTCATGGGCCGTGATAAAATTGAGGTGATGTCGAGCCTTCGATCACGACCGTGACTTACAAGGTCATGGGTCGTGAAACCCGAGTCACGGCCATGACAAAGCTAGTCACGAGACATGATGAAGTTAGGATCTTCGATCATGGCCGTGATAGAGTCTATCACAGGGCCGTGACAAATAAATTGAAGATGTACTTATGTGTGTTTATTTTAATCTCAGATGATGGATGTTGTAGATGTTTTTCCTAAATCCTAAGGACTAATATGTGGACAAGATAAGGGTCAATCATTCTCATTAAAATAATGATAGGTCATCATGCATTTTATGTTTGGGAGTGTCAGTGTTATTGATGACAGGGGACTCGTAGAATAATTGTTATCCAGTTCCTGTTGCTTGACTTTCTCCCCTCCTTGCAACAGAAGGATTTCTTGAGTATCCTCTCCGGTCATGGGCCGTGAAACTCGAGTCACGACCATGACAACCCTCAAACTCACCCAAAATCATTAATGAGACAAGTCGAACCTAATAAAATAATCACTTGAACTAATGATTGCATTGATCAATTGTATTAGATGTAAGGTATGATTAATCATGAATGATGATGTATTGTACATGCAAGGTAATTGAAAGATGAAAATTGAATGATGACTGGGAAGTAATTGATGTTTGACTATTGTTATAGTTTACTCATCATGCAAAAAAAGTAAAGTAAGATAAAATGATGAATGATGATTGAGGAGTAATTGATCTTTGCCTACGGTCATAGTTTACTCCTCATGCAAAGAATATAAAGTAAGATGATGGTTGTAAGAAAACAAAGGAACATCATGATTGATTGATGATGATTTATGATAAGAGGATAAACAATATTTCATTAAGCTTACATTTTTGGCATATTTTATATTTATACTTTTATTTTATCATGAAAAGTTTATCTATTGTTGTCTTCTATTACTTATCGTTATAACTCATGATGGATTATTTTTTCTTTGCTTTGGATTCTGCAGGTAAGTGATATGAGGGGCATGATGACTAGTGGTGCATGTGATAATAGATATTCATGATGATGTTATTTGTACATGAGTAGTGGTTCTAAGTTATGTAGGCTGATAGTTTAGTTCTTTTTCATTGAATTGAAATGGTTAGACTGTTCTATGTTATGTAAGACTTTTGCGTATTTTTTCATACTACGAAAATTAGATTTTTAAAGTATTAAATTTTATTTATTTTCGCATTTTTGTTAATTAGCCAAGATGTCAATCTTTAAGTCAACAATATGTATGATGTGTAGCATCTTTGGAAGGGCATTCTACCGTTTGGCAGGGTGATCTTCCGGCGATGTTACATGATATAT
This sequence comes from Pontederia paniculata, assembly GCA_001647135.1. Lineage (NCBI taxonomy): Eukaryota > Viridiplantae > Streptophyta > Magnoliopsida > Commelinales > Pontederiaceae > Pontederia > Pontederia paniculata. Next base: position 36,908 of record LTAE01004685.1, on the reverse strand, counting down.
ATAAATGTAACATACATAATACATCCACTTATTTATTATCCTATGTATTTAAATTAGACATATTTAGAATATTTTTTGACATTTACTTACTAAGCAAATAACACATAAATAAATAAGGAAAAACTTATACAAATAGGGGTGATAATAGCTCGGGTTAGGTCGAGTTTGAGGTAAAATTTGATCCGACCCAAAAATAATAATATCGGGTCGGGTTAAGACAAAAAGAAATTGAAATCCGATCCAACCCACCCGAAAAGTTTCGGATTGAATCGAATCGGGTCATTGTGTTGGACCATTAAAATTTTTAACATCATTTTTTCATATATCTTCTGAATAAAACATATTATAAAATAAAATGATAAAAAATCATGAAATTATTAAAATATAAGTAATTTTAACATTAATTCATATTTTTTATTATATTAATATTATAATTTTAGATCATTCGGGTCAAATTATGAGTTATTGAATAATTAAACATTCAATTCATTATCCGACTCAAAATTAATCGAGTCGGATCGGATTTGACCTGATTTAAGGTAGTGACCTGATTCAACCCGACTCAAAAGTAATCGGGTCGAGTCGGGTTGACCGAGTTGATCGGATTGAGTCAAATCTATGCTCACCCCTAAATACATATCAGAGTGTTGGATGTAAAAAAATATGTGTCCTAATTCTGAAACTAAATTAGTTATTTGAAAAATAATAAAGAAAATTGCCACTTAAATCCGTCTGCTGACACTTTCCCCCAACTTTTCGATATATAAAGTATATATATGTATATACTAGTAGTTGTTGGCAATAAATAAAATAAATATTAATAAATTATCACAATTATTTAATTAGTGTAGTGGATAAATGGTTTTGACTAACATCTAAAGGTCTAAGGTTTAATCTTTGACTCATTTTTTTGACTTATTGTTATATATTTTGGCCCTCCGTCCCTCTTGCTTGTCATCATATACACCCCAATTCTGTTTTCATGTGTATTGCACGTCCAAACTCTACGGTTAATTCCACATTTATCATCTTAATCAATGGTGATAATTAAATGTCTTTGAGGTCAGATGCATATTTTATTGAGCTAATGGTATTATATTTATTGAACGTTTCGGGATCAGATCAGACATAATTTCATGTCTAGGGAGAAGACCAAGATAACGTTAATTGAATTTTTTGCAATGCTTTGAAATAATAATAATAATAATAATAATAATAATAATAATAATAATAATAATAATAATAATAAGGTGTTTCTGTTATCACTCGTAAATTCTTAATGTCACTTTTGTATAATTATTTTATTATATATTATAAAAAATGATATTAAAGATAAAAAATAAAATGATTTAATAAAGAGTGATATTAAAAATTTAGGAGTGGCTACACCTCCCCTTTTTTCGGTGGGCAATTCCTA
>LTAE01004685.1:15590-32430 GCA_001647135.1 Pontederia paniculata | reverse complement strand
AAATATGCACACACATATAAATATATATATAAATATATATATATATATATATATATATATATATATATATATATGTGTGTGTGTGTGTGTGTATGACATAAACTTGAACTTGATCTCCAATGTCATAAATGTTTATCATGAAATTACATTGCACAAGAACGCGTGATACAAATTCAAAAGAAATTCATAATTATGTTTTCGACTTTTTTTAATCAATTTGACTCATTTGAAAGAAATTCCGCTATTATACAAAAATACTTATACCTAATATAACACTTCAACTCAATGTATGATTCAACACAGATTGTGTCCAATTTGGACGCAAGTTGTGTTGCATATGGACCGAACCATAAGGCCAACAAGGATCATTTTTAAAAGAGACACGAGCCATGTTAGGACAAAACAACGAAAAAGAAGAACACAAACCGTGTCCAAGAAGGAAGCGGAATGTGTTGCGCCAATGTGTCCGAGTCATATCATACTTAAATTAGGGTTAATCATTGTTTAAATTATTTTAATCTTAGTTTATTTCTATATGAATCCTTAATCATGAGATAATCGCCCTTAAGCCTCATTATTCTTTCTTTGTAGCCGCCAAGTAACTCTCTTTCTCCCTTCCTCTATCCTCACCTCTCTTCTCTCCTCCATCTTTTCTCTCTCTAAGAATTTCATGCTTGGGATTGGCGCCATGAGAGTTGGACAAAGATCAACGACATGTAGAAGAGGGAGAAGACGACCCCTCATGAAGGAGGAACGAGGAGGATAACATAGAATGATGCACGAATAGAAGATAACCTTATGAGGAGAAGGTATATAATTAGGATTAAAATAAGGTTCTTTATATGCAACAGAATGCTAATCGGAATAAGTTTATTATAGAATTATTGTCCCTCACCTTGGGTTTATTATTGTTCCAATGAACTGGCGAATTTCTCTTTCGGCATAGGATTAGATTTCAATTAAATCGGTTCAAAACCCTCAGACACGGGTCATGTCTCATCACAACACGATACGCTTTCGGTGGATTAAGGTCGCGTCACCTACGACGCCGGCTCGTATAACACCAGAATGAGTAAAAAAAAATAGACCGCGCAAGTTTTTGGTATGGGCCGCCTTCCTCCAAGGAATACAACAAAAGAGAACCCTAACTCTAAAACGGGTCATATCGCTCAGAGACGCTACATGTGTTCTCTCGGAGAAACCCCGAAGCAACTCTAACCCTAACCCGGACTACATAACCTTCAGATGTGGCTTCAAGTTTCCTGAACCGCCTCAAAACATATTAAGAGTGGTACGATATGGATCGTGTTGCATAGAAACTCGGATCGTGTTCGGTGGGACACCACCCGCATCCAAACCAAACACCCCTCAGAAGGGCAACACAGGTCAGTGTTCCCTCATAGAACCTCCTAATGATCTGAATTGCTCCCTTGCATGTATATGATATGATTGTGATGACTAGTTGAATATGATCCCTGATGTGCGGTGTAGGTTTAAGCGTCCTTAAACAAAAACCTAACTAACTAATAGTATGATTTAAAAGATGTGATGCATTATAATTGAATTTACGTATGAAGAGGATGATCCCGTGAATTAAAGGAATTATCCATTTTTAACATGGACCTCAGACGTGAGATAATTGAGTTCTTTCGAGGATTATTATTCGAGAAGATCTACTTGGAACTGAGAAAGACCCCATGACTTAGTTGATTATATTGGCATTGGGGACAATTCGAACCTTCAATACATTAATAAAACTCACTATCGATTGTAATATTTACATCACTTCAACAAGATAAATAGAGGAATAATATGATCTAAAGATAAGGGGTGACTTGATATATTGAACAAGAAAGCAATTGACATCACAAGATGATATGTAATTGATATTCCTGCCACCAACGAATTATGATACGGTAAGAAAGTCTGAAAGATCAAAGTGAAAGTTGAGGTAAAAAATTGTCCTATTGGTCTAATTTAAATGATCATTTTCATTATTAAGTCATATTTTTTTACATATTATGAATCCTATCTATAATTTTTATATATTGAGCATCATAGCTCATTGAGGTTTCTCCCATACGAATCTAATTTTGCAGGTAATTTAGATTCTTAGTAGGTGTCGATGACGCTAATGATGACATTGTTCGTGATGGTTTGCTAGCACATAGAATATGTCCTGATTGAATTATGATGGTCTTGTGACATAGAAGAATGAACTCTGATTAGTCTTATTGAATTTAGTGTTTGCTCATGATCTTTCATTTGAACTCATGTAATTAACTTTTCATTTTTCTCCAAAAGAAAGATATTTTAGTTAAAAATATTAAATATGTCTTTGATGTTGATCTGATTATTGATCAAAGTTAAGTCAACAAAAGTAAGTTCGTAGCATCTTTAAAGTATTTTGCTAAGTGGGGAGTGCGTTTTGGGGGTGATGCGCCTAAACTAAAATCCAAATAGAGCAATCCATAAAGTTAAACCAAAATCACAATTAAGTCCTTATTGGAAAATAAGTTTTCATCGCTTGAGTTCTATCCTATCCTTAAGGGCGAAGCCATGATGTTAATTCAGGGGGTGCCAAAATAATTTGTTCATTTATATAGTTATTTATATTAATTATAAGTAATATAAAATATTAGATCATTTTTTGAAAAATAAAGGATAAATAAGAAAAATAGTAAAAAAATAAAGTAAGCATAAAAAATAAAAAAATAAAAGAGATAAGAGAGATTGAATCATGACCTTTTAATCTTTAATCTTTGTATCAAATAGCTATTATTGTAAAAGTTTAATCATGTTCAGGGGGTGCCACTACACCCCTTGGACCCTTTTGATTCTTATCTTGTCTATCATATGAGTCGACCGAATTAAATTGTGTTAGGTTGAAAAATCAAATTTGACAAATTAATATGACGAATAAAGATGAAAGTTTGAGACAAAAATGCTAAAAAGAGAAGATTACATCGATATAAAGTTGAGGGGGCAATTTTGGTGATGTAAACACATTTAATTAAGCAGCCTGCCCATTAATTCCGCATTAACTGTGATAAAGGAGTGATGTCTTAGTCACCTTAATACACACCCGACACCCATACGCCGAGGGACAAATCGACATTGTTGTGGTTGGATTCGATGTTGGTGCTTTAATTTGGGAAGACGTTTCAAAATAGGTTATAATATTTTCATATAATATATTTTATTTTATTTCGAAAAAAATATGTAGATACCTGTAAGATAATTCTTCAACGAAAAAAAAATATCACAAACGTATTAAATTCAAAACATGCCCTAAATATTAAATCTTATATATCTCGCCAGATTTTTAAGATAATAAGAAACTTGTAATTTCGAATTCAAACAATCTTTTAATTTTTGTTCTTATTTCAACCACAGTATTTGGATTTGTGTCATTTTAAAATTATATATTTAATTATGACGATAAAAATTCTTGACGATGAATTGTAAATTCGAGATCTCCTCAAACAATATTTAACAATATCCTTACTATCTTATTTTAATGAAATTTAAGTTTCTTTTGAATATTCTTATTCTTATGCTAATTCTCCCAATCCCTTTTAAATTAAATTTAAACTTTTCTTTATTTGACAGCTGAATGAGGTCAAAAAGATAGAGCTTTACTTTTGGGAGTGGAAAAGGATATTTTTGACCTCTTGGTTTATTCCTAATGTAAGGAATAAAAAAAAGAGAGTCATCGTATTTCTCGATACATTTATTACCAAACAAACTATACTAGTCAATTTTATTGACAAACTACCATAACTAGTTTTTTTTAAATACACGATATAATTTTTTATACTTCTAAATATTAGTGTTTTAATCAAACATAAACTGATGATATATTTTTGAAGATAATATTTCATACTTTTGAAATTGATTTTTTAAATCAAACAACATTCTATTTCTCGTTATTATATAAGAAAAATGTTTAATTTGATTCCAAAATTATCAGTACATGGATAAGATTTTTAACGTATTATTTCTTTTATAATATGTTATTTTTTATGGAACTACCTAATCTGAGCTAAACCTTTTCTCCCGAATTAATTAAGCATAAATCTTCAATTTATATATATGGACTCCAAGAAAAATAATTTAGCATATATATCCATCTAAAATCTAGAAAGTGCATCACATCCCACAACTCTTACATGTGGGTTAAAAACGTGAGTTATCTTTTTTAGATGTATCCTTGTAGGGACAAATCCGTATATTATATTGTGCATTTCTTTTTATTTATTTATCCTAAAAAAATGTACATCGATCAACTAAAAATAATTTTTTTCGGATTTACTTAATGTCAAAACATCATGGAACAGTACAAACTGTACGATAATAAATATTCATCGAGGTAATAACGTATTTATGAGTCATTAAGGTTCTATTTGTAACATGTATTTAAGAAAAAAGTTCAGGGAGCCCTATAAAATATATCCTATTTATCATTGGATAAAAAAATTAACATATATTAAAGCCGTTAATTGCTCAACCCAAGTTAATTAATGTGTGGTCACAGATGTAATAATATCAGTTAATTTTTATTCCAATGATAACTAATATACATTTTACTATAATTTGCTATAAATACAAAATATATGATATGTCATGTATTCAAACTTATCCGTTGGTTCATTGCTTGATATAAGTAATGTTATTAGAATTGAAATTTTACGAGAAATTAACGATCGAGAATCATAAACTTTTATGTATGATTACAAGATAAACATTCTGATCTTATTATTTTTGGGTGTTGAAGATCTTAACCTTTTCTTTTTTGCAATATCCATAAGCATTTATTCTCAACTAATTTAAACTCCTTCGGAATTACGGATGATAAAAGTATTTAAACATACACAAATTGAACTCGAGATCACATAAAAGTATTTAACCCTTAATTTTTTTATTCAATAATAATTAGGATAGATAAATAGTATTACCTAGCACCTTTCTTAAATTTTTTATATATTATATTATTATCACATCCAATAAATGAACAATATATTAAAAAATGAACAAAAACACAAAAAATGAGAATACGTTTTGTCTTAAAAATCACAATTCATTTTAAGTAAAATACAAAATAAGGTTATTTTTTTACACCTCCTCTAATACAACTATCCAATTCCTTAAACTTTATTGATAAATATAAATTTTTCAATAATTATTTCATACATAAAAAGAAAATCAAATTAATATTTTTCTTTCAGATTTCTGCCTTTGGTTAATGCACGCTATAATTCCCTCCCTCTGTCCAAAAGCTCAAAGCATCAAATTCTCTCTCTCTCCTCTTTCGTACGCACAGCACGCGCCACGCTTCCGCTCTTCCCTCTGTTCTCTCTGGAAGCATTAACAAGAGCAGCACTGAGAGCTCCATGGCGATGGCTAAGGGGTTGGCTGTGAAGTCGGGGAGCCGGCCGCCGTGGGTGGGGCTGGGCGCGGCGGTGTGGGTGCAGGTGGCAGCGGGGAGCGCCTACAACTTCCCCCTCTACTCGCCCTCCCTCAAGTCCGTCCTCGGCTACTCACAGCAGCAGCTCACTATGCTGGGCGTCGCTAACGACACTGGCGAAAACTTTGGCCTCATCGCCGGCGTCCTCTGCAACCGCCTCCCTCCTTGGCTTGTCCTCCTCGTCGGCGGAGCCTGCTGCTTCCTCGGCTACGGCATCATCTTCCTTGCCGTCGCCCAGGAGCTTCCCATCAAACTCCCTTACTGGGTGGTAAGACTAACTGATTAATCGCGTGCACAACGGTTTTGGTGATTAGTTCTCCGCTTCTTCCTCTCTTTTCTTTGGTTGATTGATTTCTAAGGATTTGGCCTCGATGCGAAAACTGATCAAAACAATGCTTTTTCTGGGGCGTGAAAGATTTGATCTTGCGAAAGAAACTGTGATCAAACTTACCTTTAAAGTTTTCTGAGCGATTTCTCGGATCGTTGGTTTGGGAAATGACCTCAAAAGATTTGGTTTTGCGATGAAGAGAGTGCTTGATTTGGGGAATAGTGTTCCAAGTTAGCAATGAAGCGAAATGATCAAAATTCGGAGATTGATTCCCTTTATTATCTCTCTCTTTCTCTTTCTCTTTCTCTTTCTCTCTCTCTCTATGAGAAGAAAACATGATTAAAATTAGACACGGAATGCTTTCACTGGTGATTAAAGTTAATTTGAGGGTTAATTTTCCGCAGCATGTTCATGGCCGTTTGCCTTTCCCGAAAAATTAACTTTTGACGTTTTAGGGTTTGGATTTTGTGGATGATTAGTTTTTAACTTTTTGGTTCATTGGGTTTAAGATGAGAGCATTGCAGTAAATATGATGAAGAACAGTGAATTACTCACTCTTGTTTAACTCATCTTTCAGGTTAACTTTATAGGACGAGCTTTCACAATGTTTCTAGGAACATTCAATTTTTGCTTAGAATTTCTGTTGAGAGTATGATCTCACCGCAAGCAGTGCCATTTGTCAGCAGTACAGAAAGTTTTGCATTTACCATTTTCCTCTGATAGCTCCCAGATTGCAGAATGAATGCCAATGGTCCCTTCTGGACATATATAATGATAGTGATTGGTATTCAACACTAGGTTGTTGCCGAAGTTATTTCATCTTAACCATATCCCTTAGAAAGGTCGATGTGGCCTATTTGTTTCCACATAGTGCAGAGTCATTCCCTTCAACTATATGATCTACATCTTTTTAGTTTTCATTCAACTAATGATCTACATGTGTTTAGATTTTGCTCAACTATATGCTACACATTTGTTTAGTTTCCATTTTGATTTGTGGAAACATGTGATTTTCATACCATTTTTTCAATTCCCTTTGTTGAATTGAATACATGTTCTTTCCTTTCTTATGCGATGACTATGGTTTTGTGTAATTTCTCCCATCCCCATTTTAAGAGAAAAATCCTCTCATCAACTTCCCTTTTGTGTGCCTTCAGGAAGCAATCTTCTTCTTCCAGTTCCTCCCCTTGGTGTTTCGACTTTCAGATGTTAATCCTTTGGCTATAAAACCAAGTAGCTAGTAATGATCAACTCCTTCGAAATTGATTATTCAAGGACAAATTGACAAACTTGTATAACGATAAGGATGATTTATTCTGGGTGATCACTGCTGTCTTTTCTTTCGTAGAAAGCGAGGCAAGAGCCATTTATTCTGTGAGAAAAATGATAAGGGGTGGTAGCCCCAGTTAGTGATCATCACCACTGTCTTTGTGTAATACAATCGAGAATTTGGTTTTTTGGCATGAGTTGGACAAAACTATCTCTTAATTGACAGAACCCTAGGATAAATTCTTATGCATAATTTCCTGAAAAAGATTCCTGTGCATCATTAATTTTGTTTCCAAAATAATTGTTGACATATTAACATTTTCTTCTCTGAGTTCTATTAATTTGTCAACAATTTTTTCAATGATAAAATATTTGTTCCTTGAGGATGCAAAGGAGAGTCATCCACTGTTGAATGTTTCTGAATATGCAAGGCAAACAAGAATATATGATATTATAATCAGATGGAGTTGTGACATTATTATCTCATTAGAAGTTCAGAACTGTATCCAGAATATCTATGATCTTGTTCTATTGTACTTCTTTGTATTAGTTGGACCTTGAAAGAATTGACAAGCTTGTTTTGACAGTGGCTATATATATTTGCCCCTTCCGGACTATATTGACCTGGATGATATCACATAATTTGATAACTTACTAAAACTTAAACAAATGCTATCAGTTTCATAGAAGAAAAGGAAAAACAGTATCCAAGTTGATCCCTTATTAATAAATCTGTAGTATAGTGTTCTTCACTTGTGTTATGTGGTTTGCATTACCACATCAGGTTTTCTTCAACTATTCATATGCTTTAATTTTTATTAAACAATTTGTGATGGCTATTCTGCACTTTAGCCTCATTTGTTAATGTAAAATAAGATATACGGCTGTTAACTTTGCCAGCAGACTTTGGTAGCTTTGATATGCTTACAGTGCTCATGGAGTGGATTTCCCACTCTTTTTTCTCAGTTCAAAGAACTCAATTTTCATTCTACTACTCTGTGTTGATTCATTTCGTTCTTTTCAGTTATGGTTAGCATTATGCATTGCTACTAACAGCAGTGCATGGTTGGGAACGGGTGTCTTAGTTACCAACATGCGGAATTTCCCTCTTAGTAGGGGAACTGTTGCTGGCATTCTCAAGGGTTATGTTGGGTTAAGTGCTGCAGTGTATACTGGACTATACTCAGGTATACTACAAAATTCATCGACCAAGTTGTTGCTCTTGCTTACCCTTGGACTGCCTGCTATATGCATTGCAATGATGTATTTCGTGAGGCCTTGCACACCATCTTTGGAAGAGGACTCAATGGAGCGAGGCCATTTTATGTTCACCCAAATTTCCAGCATACTTCTGGGTCTCTATCTTCTTGCTTTTACAATTATTGACAGTTATGCTGGACTAAGTAGTGCTGTTACCTATGTCTTGTTTGGAGTAATGATTCTGTTCCTTTTGGCCCCTCTTGCCATCCCAATTAAGATGACAATATTTCCTACTCATCGAAAAAAGCCCCTTGTTGCTGATCCATCAAGTTCTACAGACTATTTACCTTCAGAAGGTTCAGATAAGATGGATCCGCTGCTTACATCATCAACAAATAACCTAGGAAGCCTGCAGGATGGTGATGATTCTTCTGACGTGGACATGCTTTTAGCAGAGGGAGAAGGAGCTGTTAAAAAGAAGAGAAAGCCTAAGAGGGGTGACGATTTTGAATTCCATGAAGCTCTTATCAAGGCTGACTTTTGGCTTTTGTTTCTTGTGTACTTTTTTGGGGTTGGTTCTGGAGTCACAGTCCTTAACAATCTGGCACAAATAGGGACTTCGGCTGGTATGGATGATACAACTATCTTGTTATGCCTCTTCAGCTTTTGCAACTTTGCTGGTCGTCTTGGTGGAGGTGTTATTTCTGAGCATTTTGTCAGGTGGGACACTTTTCTCTTTTAGTGCGTAAAGTATCTCTGCAACTTACAGAAATTGCATTTTTTTTTGGCAGATCAAGAATGCTTCCTAGACCAATTTGGATGGGTTGCACACAAGTGATAATGATAATATCATATATCCTCTATGCATCAAGTATCGATGGCACTATTTATGCATCAACTGCTCTTCTCGGAATCTGCTATGGGGTCCAATTCTCTGTTATGGTGCCGACTGTATCTGAGCTCTTCGGTCTAAAGCACTTTGGACTCTTCTACAACTTCATGTTGTTAGGAAATCCTCTTGGTGCCTTCCTGTTCTCAGGTCTCCTTGCAGGGTATGTATATGACAGTGAGGCTGCAAAACAGAACCCTGGCTTCGCTGATTCCAGTAGTACTTGCTTGGGTCCTAGCTGCTTCAGACTCACATTCTTTGTTCTTGCTGGTGTATGTGGCTTGGGAACATTGCTTAGCATGATATTATCTGTGAGGATACGGCCAGTTTATCAGATGCTCTATGCTAGTGGATCATTTAGGAATCCCCGAAGCTCATTGCATTGATGATTATCCTAAACAGCACAGGAATGCATCTGCTCTTGACACCCCCTGTTGAATACTGTTTCTTTTGGCTCTGTACACTATAATGAAGAATATAGCAACCAAGGGCCCTATCAATTCCCAAGAAATAATTTTATGTCTTGGGTTACTACATTTTTGTTTGATTGTCACATGGATTGGGGTTGTATAATTGCAAACTAAATTTAGTTACATATATGCTATTATTTTTGTGAGAAGCTATTAGTTTTCAAATTTCAGAGTACACCAGCTCACTCCTAAATGCAGCTCCCATTCATAAATATAATTGGATGTCTGCTTATATTGGCTCGTTTTACTTCATAAGGATTAATTCTGAACATCTGATCTATCCTAAACAGCATCATGCTAATGAATCATGGTCCACTTGTTAATTGCTTGAGCTGTATTTTTTTTTATCATAATTAGTTTATATGCTCTTGTTAATTGCAGCTGAAGTACAACATGAACGAGGCAATCAGATTTCTTGTACAGATACTACCCATTGGCGACCACGATTGCCCAATATAAATATGGTTTTTGTGCAGCTCTTAAGAGTTTGATCCCTATAGCATTATCCTATCTGCAGAGGCACCAACTGGCAATTCCACTAAGCTTCAAGATCTGATTGAAGATTACAAAACTTTTTACATGGGCATTGATTCTGTTCCACATACCGACTGTATGTCTTCTTTCTTCTTTTTTTAATGGTGTAGACAAATGGAACCTTTCAAACTTGAGCAGGAATGGAGTCCCCTGGATGGGCCATGCATAGTCATAATTTTCAGAGAACAACCACTTCAGATCAAGAGTGGAATGACGTGGGGGTGCTGTTGTGGTGACTTTAGTGTCATCATCATTGATGCTTGTAAATAAATCTAGATCTGGTTTTGCCTGACAAACACCCACTTGTGTGACTTGATTATCAATGAACTTGCTGGAGGAGGTACTTTTGTGAGGCTAATTGATTGTCACCTCTCAGGCAACTATTTCGGTGAAGAAAAAGGATAGAAATGAACCCCGTGAAACCTAGGAATAGCCCTGAAACCTGATGGCTTTATGCTGTTGATCTCTCTAGCTCTCCTACCTATGTTGTCACTGAAATAAGCTCGTTGCAACTTGGACCAAGTTACAGAACTTTGGATTCATTGATATGATGAAAAGAGAGAACTTTGGACTTATCGAGGCATCGATTTTTGTGTGCATGCAGCAGTTGACTGTACTTGATTTCTTTAAGGATTATGATCTGACAGAAACCTCATTATCTATTCTTAAACTACGAGACAGTGATGCAGATTGCAGGCTTTAAGCCAACTACATGATGACTTGATGTTTAGATGCACCATCACGATTTGTTAGAAAAGGCTAAAATCACTGATCAGAAATCCCAATGATCACAGGTGGATGAACTGTTTACCTGCTTCTTGTTCAGTAGAACCCGAGCAACTCCACGTTCTACTTCATGATCACAGAAGCACAGCACAGGAAGAAAGTACGAGAAACAAGTTGACATTTTTTGTTATTGAAGCAAACTCGATCTTCTGCAGAGAACAGACTCGACCTACATGACCTACTGATGCGCAGGCCATACATAACCTTTGTGAGATATGACATCATGTGGGTTTCAAGTCCTGAAACATGGAGTCCCACCTGATCTCCTCGCTTCCCCGGTATCCATCACCGACGTCGCCGGCAGCCTTCTCCTTCACCTTGTAGAACACCGGGCTTGTGTCTTGTGTTCCAGAATGCATGACAGGAGTCTTTGCAGCAGGACCATCTATGAGCAGCAGCCTGCGTCGCTTGATCTGCATCTGCTTCTTGCTCCTCTTCATTATGGTCTTGTTGGACTGATGCATGCCGTAGTAGGACGGCCTGGGGACGACGACGATCGCGGAATTGTCCCGGTGGAGGATGGAGCTTATGTACTTGGCTATGCACTTCTTGGTCCTGTGGATGGCTGCAAGCAGCCTACTGATGGGGCGGGGGGAACTGGTCATCTCCTTCCTTGCCAGCTTAAGTATCTCAAGCCTGTGCTTAGCTATGGAGATCCCCATGCTCTGAAGGAACTCGTGGTTGAAGTGGTTGATGTCATCCTTCTCAAGCTCATTGTTGGAGAATACAAGAGAGTACTCGTAGACAAGTCCCGGCTCGAGGCCGGATTTCGATAACCAGTCGTGCCACTCCATGGCTGGAGGACTAGAGAGTGAAGAAGAGGTGGAGTTTATAAGAATGCAGGGGAGAAGGGAGGTTTTGGCTATGTGCAGGAAAGGTTGTTCAATGAAGGTGGTGGTGGGCTCTTTGGCTTTTTATTGCTTCTTCCAATTGTGACTTGTGTGTTATGGAAAACAAAGGGGCAGTTGTTGAGGGGAGGCAATGTGTGATGGATGATGCCCCACAAAGATTTGGATCACAGGAGGGTGGCAATTGATGCTACTGGTGGTAGTTAATCACACGGGACATGGAATCTGCAAGGTTTTCTAATCTCATTGATGACCACCTTTTCTCCTTTTTTACAACTGCATGCTTGCATTGTGATTCATAGGCAAAGAGCTGAGAGAGTGCCAAGTGATATGTGTCTTTCTGAACACATGTCATGTTGTTCAGAATGACAAGGTTGTTACATTTCTGAATTCCATAGCAAAGAATTCTGTTTTAAACTATTTCCTGAATCTGTAAAAGAAACCACTGATGCTTTACACTACATTGTTGTGATTTTTTTCCCTCTTACAGCACAAACCTAAGCACGAGTATTGTTTCTATCATTTTTCTTGCAGTAAAGTTCTACAACAAGCATCAAATAAATCATCATGTGCATGTGAGTTTCACTGTGGCCAAATTGGTTGAATGATGTTCCAATTGATTGCTGGAATCCTTACAACTGAGAGTAGATGTCTTCCAGGTAGTAAATCAAACCTTTCCTTACTACTTGCTCACATAAAGCCGACAACTTGGGAGTTACTCACCTGTCTTTGTTACTAGAAACATTAATGGAGCATCCATTTGCAGTAAATAAGCCTACTGATTTCAGCAGTGAAAAACAGTGCCCACCTTACAGTTTTTTTACTGCTTGTGTTAGAATGGAATTAACTCCCGGAAGACATGAAAGCCACATGTAATCAATCACCTACAAATGTCCTGAAATCTATAACACCTTCCATTCCATGCGTCTGCTGGATAGAGGAAGCAGATGCAGCAACTTCTGTACAAGGAGAGAGACAAAGCCAGTATAGTTCAACATCTAAGACGTGCTTTTAAATCAGTGATATCTGTCCTAATACTACTAGTACTGTTAAAGGAGAGAGAGAAAGTACATTCCAAGCTGTGATCACGGCATAGATGGAGGGGGCAGGAGAGAGGAAGGATCTCCTTCTGAAAGGAGAATGCCATATGTTCTAGAGAAGGATGAAGATGACAAAGTGAGAGAAGCAAGAGAAGAATGGGTAGATTCATGCACACAAAAGTGACATGTATCTGCCGAAGTGATGGCCTCTTATTGTTTCTATGATACGGTGGTTGACACTTCACTGTTCCTACACATCTCAGCAGGGAGAGTGCATGATTTAAGGCTTCTAACCTTCCACTTATAACTTTGAGTGAGTGCTCCAAAAGAATCAGATTTGCCCTCTAGAAACAAATCACCGTATTAATACGCAATAAGTTGAGCATTAACTGATTTAAGAAGACTGTCGGATACATGTGTTCAACTTGCTGATGCTCCCGTTATTTCAAAGGAATTGTTCCCATAATATTCAGAAAGACATTAACCAAGTTTGGTTGACATATCTGAGTAGCAGAGGTTTATCCCGGATTGAAGAACGAGGGAGTTAGTAGCCTCGAGTTTAAATTTTGGAGTCACCAATTTGATCAAAGAAATTCCGTTATGCTCATTAACTCGACTAAGGATTATAGCTCTAAACATCGAGAGTCTTCATCGGATACTCGAAAAAAAAATATTAATTACATCTTGATTTCTCATCGTAGAAGTCAAGGATTCCAATCTTCAATGGATAATCTATTTTTAATTTTCTTATATCCCTTTCATAAATGGAAAAACTAATCATTTCATCAAAGAATTATTTTCCACTGTTAATACATTACAATGAAAATGAATTGCACTGATGCTTAGGATCTCTATAAATAAAGTTGAAAGAAAAACTATAAACATATTTTGATTTGCTACTATCAAATCAAAATAAACATATATGGTCTGTGTGTGAAAGCTTTCGTTAAGTATAGAAGAAAAGAAAAATCGTGGCAGGTGCTAATCAAATTACAAGATGTAGCAGATACTCATGGCCTGGATCTAGATGCATGTTCCATATTTTATAATTGCTACATGATTTAATTGCATTTAAAAGGAAGCCCAATTTGCACTCCTGACTGAGATCATACATATGAATCATATCTGGCATGCCACGAGCTTGTTAAATGACAAATAGTTTTCACCTTTTTTTTCTCCTCTCTATGTTAGAGATAAACGTGCCCTGAGGCTAATTATATGAGAGAAAATGATCAGTCTGTAATTTGTTAGATATGACATGTTTGCATCACAGGTAACAGGAAACTATGTACCGTAGTTATGAAAATCATTCACCATAAACGAGTTACATATTTTTTATATCCTATGTAATTATTTTTGATATACAGAATTAAACGTAAACACTTTTAGACGCTGAATTATGTATATTAATACATCCTTGCATCACTACGTGTAGTGAGAATCTTTTCCTCACACACCTTAGCAAGTATATTGACATGTGCCTAAATTTTTAGTTCATTTCTCACTTGTCACCCAAGTTTTTGGGATTAGGCCTTTGAGATTACTAATTTTCTTTTAAATCAACTATATTTCTGTATATTTTTTCTTACCGACAATTGTATGTGTTGGAGATAGTATATGGAGACTGATCATTCAACCTCTACTGACACAAATTTTTTTTTTAAGAGTATATATATAATTTCTTTATTTCGTGGGCGATTGCCCTAACTTCATCATATGTATGTTATTTTTGGAGTGATTATGTACTTTGATGATTTTGAATATAAAATATTGAAAGTTCTTTGCGATAATCGTGAACGTAGGAGATCCATTTCAAACCACGTAACTTCTATATGTATTTTTTCGTGTGAATCTTTTTTTTTTTTTCTTCATTATTTTCCAACAATATGATTTTACCATCAACTTTTAAATGAGTGTTTGGTTATCTTTGTTTTGGTTATATTTGTTTGTATGCTAGCCACAAGTTAGTTTTCGGTCCGAACATTATATTTTTTTGATTATCCCACTAATTATCATGACTAGCCACTACAAGAAAAGAGGATATTTGCCGTCATAAATTTAAGAGCGCCTGAAAAACTGTCCCAATTAGGATGGTATAACATACCGCCCCAATTAGGGCAGTCACAAACCATCTCAATTAGAGCGGTCTGAGCAGATCGCCTCAATTAAGACGATTTGAATAGATCACCATAATTGAGTTTACGAATGGACCGGCATACACTGATTTGAAAATTTTAGATTTTAGGAGGGTCTAAGAAACCACCTCAATTGGAGGGTTGCCTTACCTCCCTCACTAATCATATTTTTTTATCACTGTTGTTTCCTTTGATGACAAAAGTTTTTCCACTTGTTTCCATGTCTTCTGTTGCGACTGTGATAAAGCAATCGTCTACTGCAACCTCATTAAACTCTCCTTAGAGTGCAAATCCAAGTCCTACCCTCCAATACTATCATCTTCACCTTTGTTAATAGTCCATCATCTTTGATTATTCCCTTGGACATTAGTTCCTCTTTAGGAGCAATTTAAGTGGTTAATGATGGTGCATCTAAATAACATGTTGAGCTTACTAATATCAATGAGATAGTTGCAAGTGTCATTGGATGGTCATTCGCTCTCTTCCTCCACATCGCTTTCCTATTTCTTGTCATTCATGTGCATTTTCAGTGTCAAGTGATGCATAAGAGCCTCGCTCATTTTCTATAGCATGAAAATTTCGCAGTCAACTGGTCAACTATGCGTTAAGAATATCAAGCTCTTGTTGATAATCACAAATGAGATTTGGTTTGCCACCCTATTAAATCACATGATTTATCCCCACACAATTCAACCTTGGTACTTTCATGTATTTATACATCACAATTATATGGTTGACTATTATTAAGAATATAAATATAAAAATATTAATTTTTTATTGGCTTAAGCTTCTAATATTATTGGTAGTACACTTAATTTAATATGATATCATAATTAGATGTCTTTGAGTTTAAACATCATTGTAGCTCGTATTAAAAAAATAATTTTTTTCTTTTATTTATCCATGTGTTAGATTTTATTCTAGATCAAAATTGTCAATGATCATATGCCTATATTAAAAATATAAATATAAAGATATTGCTCTTCCTACATCTAATTTATTCAAAATAAAGGCGTCAGAGGCATCTAATTTGTCATAGCTCATATTAAAAAAAATATTTTTTTCTTTTAATTGTTCACATGTTGAACTTATTAACAACTCACATGCGAGAGAGAGTATTAAAAATATTTAGATGTTGCTCTTCCTACTGAAATTCTAAATTCAAATATTAATGTTGATCGTATTAAAATTTAATTTCTTCTCTTAGTGGTCTGCATGTTGGAGTTTGAATTAGACTAAAGTTATCAACGATCTACAAGTGAAAGAGATTTAATAATATAAATATAAATATATTATTTTTCTTATTGAATTAAACATTTAGAATTATTGATAGTATATTTAATTTAACAGTTATAAATAAACAATATATGGCAATACTTTACATCGCGTAGCATTTAAGTGTGAACTATAGAGAGTGCGAATGCAAGCCCAACCACGAAACAACCTAGAAAATCCAGTGGCATCATCGTAGTTTTTTTTTTTCAAATTAATGAGGGTAATTATGTATTTCATAGGACGGGAATAGTAACTACATAAAATAAAATAAAATCGACACGCATTCAAGAGTAATATAAGTATACGAGAATAAGGGACATGTGGAGCAGGTTTTGCTCCACACATATGGAGTACCGTTAGATCTTAAATCAACGGTTCAGATCGAGGCGCGGTTCACTTAGTCTTGACCATGTTTGGAGCAGGTTTTTATAATGGTTTTGTAGACCGGTGGCCGGTTTAGGGTAAAAAGATGCCCTAACCTCATCTCCCTCTTCCTTCTCGCCACCCCTCTGCCGCTGCTGCACCTCCATTGTTGTCGCTCCTTCCTACTGCCGCTTCGCGGCACCTCCTTGCTGCAAAACCGTTGCTGCCACTCCCCT
>LTAE01004685.1:0-12862 GCA_001647135.1 Pontederia paniculata | reverse complement strand
GGAGCGGGGGAACGGCAGCAGCAGCAGCAGAGCAAAGAGAGGGAAGAGAGATATGGAGCGATGTCGGCGTCGCGAGATAGAGAGAGAAAGGGAAGAGAGAATAGATCGGGAGAGGGAGATGAAGGTTGGGGCAACTTTTTACCCTAAACCGGCCACCGGTCTGCAAAACTATCAATAAAACCTGCTCCAAACATGGTTCAAGACCAAGTGAACCGCGCCTCAATCTCAACCGTTGATTGAAGATCCGACGGCATTCCATATGTGTGGAGCAAAACTTGCTCCACACATCCCTTAACCTCTAAGTATACGGTACCATCCATTGCACCTTCTCCCTGAATCGATACTTTGCCATTCGTCATCAGGGTGAGCATGAGTCATGACGTCAACGACGCTAGCCACAATTCACACATCGGGTACGACGATGAGATGACGAGCTCGGCAAGGCGTGCACATCGGTACTTACATCGAGTCATTCCATGGAGAGTGCTCAGTTTAGGGTCGAGCACCATCTGGCGCACAGATGAAATTATTGGAGAAAATTGCAATAAGTTAATGCTTTGATTAGGCGATTCCATGATTATTTTTCAGAAAGTTCGATCGATTTCTTTGGAGTGCAAAAAAATCGGCGCACGCCATTTCAGACGCGTGGTTTTGCAATTTCGGAAATACACCAGTGTTTATTGCCAACCTATAGACCTTCCTTGAGTTGCTACTACTTTATATTTGCTAAGATTGGCCAGCTATGGGTACTGATTTATCATCTTTTCGTCAGTATACTAGTTGAACATAATTTATCGAGCGTGAGCATAACTGTAAACGTGAACTACGTCTAGCTCACGTTATTTTTCTTTGTTATTTTAATTTTTTTGTGATGGATATGACAAGCAGAATTCTTTGTATTATATATTTCAGCTCACAACTGCGGAGATCCACTAATACATTAGATAAGTTTTTTTCTTTTCTAGAAACAAGATGGAAGTCATCACACAAGACTTCATTATTCTTGAGTAGAATTTACATGACTTTTTTGTCTGTGTGCAACATAGAATCAGCATCTGGAAGACCCAGATGCAATTGTAGATACCTAATGACATTTACGGCAGAATCATTAGATTAATTTTGCAAACACCTACGACAAACTCGTTGAATCCAGCATGGCCAAATACTGGGCTATGGCCTCACCTTCCACAGTTACATCGAGATCGTAATCTGCAAGTGGATCTCCTGTTATTTCTGTTGCAAGTTCATGCTCCATCTCTTCATCTCTATCAACTGCATGACCCTCTTCTTCGGCTCCCTCGTACCTGTAATCATCTGCAGCAGCTGATGATTGGACTTCTTGGATAGATGGTTGATTTGTAACATTGTGCTGGTTGTTCCTTGCAGCAGCTGCTTCAGCGAGTTGTGATCCTCCTGTGCAATGGGAATAATTTGAGTTGAGACAAAAGCAACTTTATTGACATTGTGATATAAGCTCTGTTTAGCAATGTACCAACGGTTTGAATAGTCAAATAACGGATAGCGATTAATGACAAGATATTACCGATTAGCTAGTAACAAGTTAATTATTAAATTAAACAAAAGTGCTTGACAAATCTAATGTTTGAATCAGTTGATAAGCGTAAAATGATTAAAAAAGATATAATTAATTAGTTAAGTAGTTTGCATTATTATATATATCCTAAATCCTAAATTAAATAACTTATTCTTATTTTAACTGTGTTAATATTAATAAATAATATTAAAATAAATAGTTAACTAAATGATTTACAAATTAATAAAATAATAATAAATAATAAAGTGGTAATATGATATAAAAGAATAAGTGTATTCACACATATAGTAAGTAATAATAAAATATTTTGAGAGTATATTTAAAAATAAAATTTCAGCACACTAGTAACTACTTTAGATGTTGATTTTTCAAATGTTTCAAAACGCTAAATTTCAATCGTCTATCGCTATTATTAATTGTACTTACTAAACATCTTAAATAGCATATTGACTTGATCAACACATTACACGCTACTGTAAACGCATGTTTAAAAGCGTGCCAAACAGAGCCATAAACAAGTATTAGAATATGACTAAGTTCAACAAACAAGTAGAGGGCTAGGAGCGATCAAAGTCGATCAAATAAACATAATTAGTCTAATAGCCACTTCATTCTATATCAAAGAAATGAGTGGTAAATACCTGATGACTGGTCATGCTCCATGGATATTGGAGCCTCATCTCCATTTGTTGGGAGCGATGCCCTTGATCTTTTCTTTGACTCAAGATTACTCTAGACTCCCAAAACGTCATCGATTAGGAAACAATAGATTATGATATAAATCACATTAAGAGATTAGACCTCCAAAGACAATGTTAATACCTGAAGTTCACAATTTCCCTCAGGATCTGTAAGGAGGTCCAGTGCCTTTTCAGCATCATTTTCATTTATCCGAAGGGCCTCTGCAGCAAGATATCTCTCAAAGCTGCAGAAAAAAATTGACAAGGAAAATTACTGTCATAATATGATTCAAGAATAGAAAAGGAAGGACCCTTAGGAATCATGAAACCACGAAACTCCAGTGGATTAACATAACCTACTGTTCCCTCAACGGGAAAAAAGGAATGAGGATTGTGTGGAACACTCTTTTTTATCCATACATGTGGTATCATTGATCTCAATATTTTCTTGGATGGGGACTAAATTGAGTAGCTAACTGGATGTTATTATCCATTGAGGTTGGGAACCTATTGTCATTTGCCTATTGAGAACAAATTATCCTACTTTATTTTCTCCCAGATTACCATCATGTCTTATGGTTATTAATTCCAGGAGGTATGACATGGAGATTGGCAAACATGTTTATGCCTTACCAGAGCGACCTTACCGCATAAAACAAGAATAATCAAGGATAAACTCTTCAACTGTCTTAGCTCCATATAGTCAATGCTAGTCTAAATAAGGATGGGGCAAAATCCAGAATAAATCTTAACATCAAGAACCAAGATTAAATTGATCTAGAAGAAATAAATGCTAGGTATTCGCCCTTATCTCTCCCTACAACTATCTGAGTCGACTAATCAACTTACAAGTAAAATCTGCCTCCTTTTAGGTATCTTTAATGAGAGTAAATTACTTAGATGTTCAGTTCCATAAAATAACAAATGAGGTGCAAAAAATGGGAAGGTTAACAAGCATTAAGATTTGCATTTCATTGCTGAATCAGGGAAGATGTCAATAAGAAAAACCGCCAAAAGAATAACAAATCCGTTGAATAGGTTCTTTCCGAAAGAGAATAATGGATTGGTTTGGCTCATAAAATTGGTGAAGTCAGTGTATTTTAATCCAAACAAAAAAATATTTTCTTAACAGAAAACAGACAAATATGTATTCTTAAAATTGATAAATCAGAGAAGTTGATGGGATTGGAATTCAACATGCAAATATTCAGGGACAAGAATAGTTCAATGCTCGCCTATTAACTGACCCTAGCTCATTTATATTGCTAATGTAAAAGCGAAATCAAAAGGATTTCCTTCATCACATAAAACATTTTAAACACTACTTTCTGTCTACTGAAGCTCATTGCTCAACTAAGTCTTTTACCCTGAAGATAGCAGCCTTCTATTTTGTGAGAGAGAGGTCTTCTAGCATGTAAAATAGAACTGCTGATGATTTCCAAGACGATTATGAATAACATAAAAGATCTTGCCTATGATGAGAGAATTCATAAATTTAAAGTTGGAATGTGCTGATTTTCATAGTCAAAGATCATCACAATGGCAAAATTCTAAATTCAAAGGAAAAAACACCCAAGTAGCTATCTACGAACAAGGTAGAAGAAGACCCTTTTTTTAGAAAAAAGGTTCACCATCATTTGCATTTGGCTCAGATATCAAAATTGATAAAAGACAATGACAAAATGAACTTAAAACTAAGAGCTCAGCTTTTCAAGACCTGGACATAAAATGAATTTTCTATTGTGATTAAACATCTGTAGATTTGTAAACTACGTACCACACAGTTACAATGATAGATAACAAAGTAATAGAACACAAGTTTTTGCTTTCTTACCCAAGAGATACCAATTCACTCAATCTTTGTAAATCAACAGCTTTCTTTTTAGGAGTCAGTCCATATCTCTTCTGCTCTCTGTGGGATTCCATTTTGATATGATTAGAAACAATCCAAATAGAAGTACAAAGGAAACAGGTCAAAGAACTTTACGAAATTTCAGCTTGACGCTGAAAATTCTCATGCTTTCTTCTCATTTTTTTAGCTCGCTCCTCAACCAGGAAATCCACTGCTGACTGAACATCTTGACCAGTCATCTTTAGTGCCCTTTTTGCTGCCCGTTCTTTGTAACCCATGGACATAAGAAGTGATAAAGCTTCATCAGGCACTTGAAGCTGAAAAATTAGGACATAGTTGTTAAAATGGATAACATATCTAAACAAGGGAAGAAAATAAATTGTCACCATATTTGTAGAATCTGAAGCTAATATAGGAAAATCTACCTTAGTGATATCTAGTAGTCGTTATAAATTCAAAATTCTTCCTGCTAGAAGTCTTCAGGTTGCTTCATATATTTAGGAGAATCAATATGTAATTACAACATTTTTTGAGAAGATGTAATTACAACAATTGCAACACAAGTGTAACTAAGAAAACAATTTAAAGTGCAGTAAGCCAGTCTTTTTTAAGGAGTAACCCAGAGATAGTTCGAAAGCGAATAACCTGAACATATTTGGCTTGCGCAGAACTTAGAGCTTTACGGGCATCTTTCAGATTGCCACTGTGATATGCCACAACCCCTTCCAAGACTTCCAATCTCAGGTATCTGTTAAACAAAATCATCACGAAAAATCCTTTAATTAAAAGAAACAAACAAACAAAGCAACAAATAAGCTTGAGAGAAGTATTATTCATATTATGGAGAATAAACACTATTGAAGAATCTCACATAGCAAGGTCTGCTTGGCTACCAGTTTGAAGAAGTCTAAAACGAGTTGAATCTTTACCATGAGAACGCTCAAACCCTTTCCTAGCCTTTTCCAGGCGAATTCCTGCCATTGTTAGACAGGATATGTCGCGAAGCATGAAGTAACACCAAACAGTATCAAGTTGAAGTATTGGCAAATTGTCAATCATCTGGATGCAAACACCAAAAGTGGTAAATGGATCTCACAACATATTATCAATACACAACAAACCCTTAGTTACCTCAGTAAACTTTGAATCACAGAGAGAAAAAGCCTCCTGCAGAATGGAAAACAAGATGGTTCATATTCATATACGTTTATTCACAAAATTCAGCATGGTTATTAACTATAGTACTTCTTAGGACTCCTGTTAAGAAGAGAATGATGTGCTGACTATTTTTTGGGAAAACAAGGTCAATAGACACAAGGAAAAGAAATATAACCTCTGCCATTTGTAGGACATCTAGTGCATCTTTATATTCTTTTTTCTTTACAAGGCTTCTAGCACTAGTATGCAACATCAAACCCATCATCAACGCTCTGTATAGCAATGTAAGATTATCCCGTGATGACAGGTAGAATGGATAAACATATACAATTTTACCATAAATCTAAAAGATAAAATGCAACATATGAAAGATTCAAGAAGATATACCTTTTATCTGTTTCAGACCCAAAATTCACTTTTTGACCATTCTGATCCTCAAGTTCAATATTGTAGTCCTCCAACGGAACAGAGCCATCTGAATGTCTCTCAGTCAATGCCTTTGCAGCATCTCTGTTAAAAGACATGAAACAAGTTAGCATGCTCCATCCAAGGAGCACATGAGATACCTGGAATTACCAACATCAATCTGAAGTATGCCATAGTCAAGTACAATGATTATTCATTCTCTTTGAAAAGAACAGTGCCTTTTGACAAAGGATTCAAACGATCATTTGCATCAAGTAATATTTTTCATGGCATTTGTATATGTCAGTGTCATAGTTGTGTATCCATTACAAAGAAGACTCATTTATACACTGTAAACCAGCACAAACATGACCTTTTAAATGAAAGTTCTATTTCGTTTGTTATAGAAATTTCTTCATAAATGCATGAGTAATATAGGACAGGCTAAGATTTATCGCTCAGTGATAAGATGAAACATTCAAAGAAAATAAAAACATGACAAAGAAACATCAGCATATAAGTTCGAGTAATCAGATGTCTAGTTAAGTACCAACATTTTGAGCAAAATTGGCATCTAATCTTTATGCTTTTATGGTTGATAACAAGTTTTAATATCTTTTTCATTATATTCAAACATATGGATTGGTACACTATTCTAATTTCCTTAGTTATCCTTTCCATTCTATTGGTATGTACGCATATATCTATACACACACACTAGAGTTTGCATACAACAGGTCAAATAGAACTTTTCTGAAAGGTCCAGTTGCTCATTGCATTTGTTAGCCAATCCTGCTAACATAATGGGGGAATGTCAAAACAAAATCTATATTGACAGGAAGACTCTCTAATGCATATGCTAAAATCTATGAGCACACAAGTAAAACCTATAGCATTTAAACATCCAATTTGACAGCAAAATAAACTGAAGTCGTTTATCCGGTGATTGTGACCAAACAAAATTGAGGGAGATTCTATCTTTTGATCGAAATTTATTGGAAGGGCTTCTCTGCTTATGATAAGTCACCCCATAAGTAGAAAAGAGAACTTAATACATCGACATTACATACTTAAAGGATAAAGCATAGGAAGGAGGCATTACTTGATTCTCGCGAGCTTCCTGGTGTGCTCGGCCTCCGCGGCAGCCTGATCGTTGATGGCCTTCCCGCCGTCCCCGGAGACGACGGTGGCGAGAACCTTCGCGTTGTTCTTGATTCCCAGTGACGCCAGAGACTTCACACCGTCCTCCTCCTTGAGCAGCTTCCCACCGCAGATGAGATTGATGCGCTCCGGTGGTGCCCCGCCGCCCGCCAGACGCGCAACCTCCTCCCGGAGCATCAAAAGCGTCCACACCTCCGGAACCACCTCCAGAACCCCCGACCAAGTCCCGGCCACCCTCAACTTCATCGGAGCCCCACTTCCGGCCGTTGAGGGTGCCGGCGATCGCTTGCCTTCGTCCGCCATCGGAAAATAAAGTAGAAGAGAAGTCGAGGAAACTTAGTCGAGGGAGTCATCCCCTAAATAAATCCCAACAGTCCACGCGCAAAGCACGTGAGGGTTGGTAGTGGGGGCTAATAAAAAAATTAGTGCGACTATTAATAATTTAATTAGCTAATTAATTACGGGTGGGATATGCAAAAGGCACACGAAGTGGATTGGTGATGAAGTTTAGGGGCAAATTCGAAATTAAATTTTAATAAAAAAAACTCTCTAATTTGTTTTTCATACTGTCCATACCATAATTGTAACACCAACGAAATAGATTGAAGACAGCGCGACTCATTAATTTACGAAAATAAATTTATAAGAAAAAATAAATTATTAGAAAAGTTATTTCTTGAAAAATAAATTATTTTCTTATTTTTCGTGTATGACTTTTGAAAAGAAAATGATTTTCAGAAGGTCAAGACTTTGTCATAGAAAATTGCGTTTTCAATTAAAGAATTATAATTAGTTTTTTTAAGTGTTACTTATCCTTTTTAATTTATGAAGTAAGAGATTTGTATTTCTACTCATTTATACTTTTTTTTTATTTTTTAATTATGAATAATTATAATAAAAAAAATCGGAGATCAATTGATTCACTAAGCATTTATGGATTAAGATATTTTATAAATAATTATTTTAACTTATTTTTCCTTTATAGATCACGAACCTTTTCTTTACAGAAAAAGGAAAATAAATCACGAATAACAAGAGTTGGGTGATTAGATTGAATCGAGTTCAGAGATGAAGTTAACAACCCAAGTTCTAGTGCCGACAAAGTACTCGTAGGTCAAATATAACCTTTAGTAGAATTATGATTTAGATCACTAATATTTAGTTTTCAAATAATAAATTATTTAACTTTTATTTTATTGATAATTAGATTATTCATCATATTCAATAATTAACTTTGTCACATATCATCTGTGTAGCATGTGGCACATCGATTCACTTAAAATAATAATTTATAATTTAATTTTGTTATTAATTTATTTATTTTTCTAATCTTAGTTTTTATGGTTGTTCTTGACCCTCCGTAGAGTCGAGACCATTCCTATGTGTCGCTGCCAGATTCCAGCAGTGTCATCCTTCTTGCTGCACACTCCTCCCACTAAGTAACCTTGCTGCACACTCCTCCCATTAAGTACTTGACAAAACAACATAAGGCCATCACGAAAGTTGTCTTTTTTAACTGCAAGGTTCTTCTCCTCCTCAATCACAGATTGGCTAAAACTCAATCTATCAAGCTTCAGACACAATAGGGACGAACTTAACTGGTGCACTGTCTTCGCCACCACCTGCTGGTTGCTTTGGAAATGGAGATGCAGCCTGATCCTCGACCTCAACTTCACCCTCCCGTGCTCACAGCTCAACTCAATCATACACGAAGCTCTAACCTTCGACATCGCCCAGCGTTGGTCGTTGAAGGCCCAAACCTCAGACAGCCAAGATGATGATCACCTCTGGAAAGCGTCGCCGCAGGGATGGATTAAATGCAACACAGATGCCAGCTTTAGCGCAACTCAATGCTCATTAGGGGCCATTTGTAGAGACTGGCATGACAACTGGATGGGAGGACTGATGTGCTCAATGGCAGCAACCTCGCCGTTAGAAGCAGAGTTACAGGCAATCCGAACAGGAATGGAATTCGCATGGGAGCGAGGTCATAGAAACATTATAATGGAGTCAGACTCTGCGTCATCCATACACATTCTATCCAGCCAAGCACCAGCAAGCCCACACCTGCAGAACATCATAAACAACATCCGACAGCTGCAGGCTCTGCAATGGAACGTCCAATTCAGCTATGTGCCAAGAGAGGGGAACACATGCGCAGATTGGATCACGAAATTTCGCCCAAANCAGCAAGCCCACACCTGCAGAACATCATAAACAACATCCGACAGCTGCAGGCTCTGCAATGGAACGTCCAATTCAGCTATGTGCCAAGAGAGGGGAACACATGCGCAGATTGGATCACGAAATTTCGCCCAAATGACGTCCAACCAAGAAGGGAATTCATACACCCCCCAGCAGTCTTGTGTCACTATATCTTTGGTGACCTCATAGGGATTCATGTACCCGTTTCTTCTATCTAGTTTCATGTAACTTCAGGCTTTTGCCTCCTTTCTTACCGAAAAAAAAAGAGATACAAACTCTAAAAGAAAAAAAATGTCATCTCAATATCACAATAAAGCTTTCTAAAAAATAAGTTTGATTTGCACGAATAATTAACAGCTTTGTATTCGGAATTGAGATACTGACAGTTAATACTTCTGAGTTCGAAATTCGAAATTATCAATTTAATCAAAGAAATATCATTTTTGCTCTTTGTCTCGACTTCGGATTAGTCAAATGCTAATAATTTTAGACGTCGAAAGTTCTGAATGAGCATAAAAGAAAAGCTTTGTAAAGATTTGACCGTGTCATACCCACTGTTAGGATCATGAGGTTGTCACTCAACTCTACAAAATTATCGAATATTCTCACGAACAAGAAAAAGATACATATAAAGATAGCAAAATATTTATACAATAAAGTTCAATATTTCTGACAATAATTTTGCAAATATTATCTAAAGGTTCATAATTGTGACTTACTTCATCACAAAAATAAAAGAAACAAAAATAAGTATTGTGATTATATGAAAGACAATCTATGATTCCAAATAAAATAATTTCCTTCATAATAGAGTTTGGAATTGCAAACTTTAAATTAAAAAAGAAGTTGATTTAGTAAGCTTGATATTAAAAAGCATGGCAGTATTATCTCATCTGGTAAAAACTAAATCATATGAGGTAAGCCAATCACTAACATATTGTCGTGGTATACTTCCAACATAAACCTTGAGGCACCCAATAAACTACATTTCCCTTAGCATGACACTCATATACACATGACGAACTTTTGAATGATTGTCAACGGGCCATATATGATTTCATATATAATTTATAGAACTTATCTGTAGAGCACACATGCTCTCCCCTTCATGATCCTCGAATGATTGAGTTAATAGATACTTTAGTTGTGAGCCATGCGATTGAGATGCATTAGGTCCAATATTCAACTCTTGACTTCTAGCTTTTTACCTTATAAAATTTAACTTGAAAGTAAGAATTAAACATAAATCATAATGATATAATGTTTAAGAGATAAAGATGCATGTAAAAAAGTAAGTTATGGATACCTCTCTATTTTTATATGAAGAATTGTGGAACTGTTTCTTGTGTCCTATTTCTCCGTATGTTGTGCATCTATCTTTCAAGCCCTTTTTTACTAATTATTTTGTTGCCCACTTTGTTTTATCTAGTTAAAAGTGCTTAAACTTTTTCTCCCTCTTGCATCCTTCTAGCAGTTGGTAATTTTCCTTTGTTTGTCACTACTTTTGGAGGGGGTTTGATTGTTTGGAATGGTTGCAGATCCCACTGATCCTCTCCCGTAGTTGGATGAATGGTGTGCTCATATATTTTCAATCGGGCCTTCACAAGATAACACGAGTAGACATATAAATTTAACTTATCATTCTTTGTATTTATGCTCGTGATTGAATGTGCACAAGGTAGACCACTTAATTGCCAAGAGTTGCAAGTACATTTCTTCCCTTTCAAATCAACCACAAACAAATTATATGGTGTTGTTGCTCGCCATTAATTAGTGCCAACTTGATTTGGTATACAAGTGATCTTCGTTCTGCATTTTTTGTCAATTTTTTTTTAAAACTCCTGGGCAACATTGATTAGGATCAAAGTTTTTAAATATTTTCTTCTTTTTAAAAACTCTTCTCATCAACTTCATATTTATCATCTCAATCATTGTGAGTATAGGTTTGTCCCAAGGCGTCAAACGACATTATTGAAACTCTCACACAAATTATTGAGTAGGATATCACACCTTGAATGAGTACTAAAGTGAGCTTGGGTCCATTCTGTAGGAGCATTTGCATCAAGCCAACTATACGCACTTTCACTTCTCTTTTTAATAAGATCCATGTGATGATAAGAAAGTCCAATATATATGGATCTAGCAGCCGCCCCTAAGTCTTTCAAGTATTTACCCTTATGATCTGGATGCTTCTTAATAAAATTTTGATACATATGTCGTACACAAAACTTGTTCTCTTATCCTAAAATTTGTTCTTGCAACACATTTACCAATCCCTATAATTAATAGATAAAATTATGTCAATTTTCACTTATTATTGTGCTATAAAATAATATAAGATTAGACATTATTGGTAATAAAAGTCACCTTCATTCTATCTAACATGAATGTCCATGCATTGGAGTTTTGAATATCTAAATCTTCAACTAGAAAATGTAGAAACCATGACCAATTATCTTTGTTTTCCCTCTCGATGATGGCATATGCAATGGGATAAATGTCATTATCTGCATCTATACCAATCGCAGCAAGTAACTCCCCTCCATAATGTTTTGAGCCAACATCCATCTAAACATATTATAGGTCTACAACCAGCTAAAAATCCTTCCTTCAACCTTTTCAAAGATATATATAATCTTTTGAAATGAAGGTTTTCTATTAGTAAAAGTATTGTGCTTCTGAGATTCCTTTTTCTTAGTTCTCCACAGTAGCCCTAAAGCTTCTCGTATTGCTTATCTTCTCACCTACAATTCTTTTTCTTGCCAATGTCACTATTGCGGAAGCTTTAGTCGAGGTCAACTTTAAGCCAAAATTACTTTTGATTACTATGAAATCAGATAGTTTCACATTTAGATTACATTTGAAGATCTCGTAATACCTATTGCATAACCATTCACAAGTTGCAAATTTATTCACGAATATTTTTGCACATCTATGTGTCTCATTCATTGCCTTGATTTGGACAATTGGGTCCTTTATCGAAAAATGTGAACACCACATCCTAAAGGACAACTTCCATTGCTACATATCACTTCAACCCTCTTCTTATCATCGTGTGCAAAGCTAAGGTCATATTGATTCACAACTGAATAAGTAGCAACAACACCTTTAAATTCTTCAAAAGAACCAAATAGCATACCAAATTTTAAAGTTGATGATTCAAAGTCAGTCTCTAAATTGAACTTTGGATTCTTGCTAGTTGACATTAACTCACCATTGACATCATCCATGAAGTATAATTGTTCATCAATTACCACATCTAGGTCGTCTTCTTTTTCCACATTTGTATGTGTAGTATCCCCTATCAGAGTCATAACCATTCTATATAAGAACTAGAATACCGTCCTCCAAAAATTTGATAAATGTGTTAGAGGAATGTTAAAAAAAGATCCTTTGATTGAAGAAAAAACCAAAGGAAGTGGATGAGTCCATTAATAATAAAGGATCAAAACAAGCTACAGGCCTCCAACATCATTTCCAAGTTACTCTTTCCTTTACCTCTTGTCTTTAGGAAGTACATCAAAAGATGTCATTCTTTTTAAAATATTTAGATCAAATAAATATGTACCTGAGAGATATACTTCCCTACAATGGACAAAGCTGAACAAAAGACTGTAGGATCTAGAATGGCACCAGGAGGGGGGGGGGTGAATTGGTATATTTAAAAACTTTTGTTCTTCTTAACTTAATCTAGATGTGTTGTGTTTAGCGAAAGAATGCATATACGAATATAAATACAAATAGAGAGAAAAGAGTAGAGAGAAGAACAAACACAAGAACAAACGCAAGGTTTGTTATCGAGGTTCGGCCGAACTCTTTGGCCTACGTCCCCGCTCCGATCTTCTC